>QNTS01002969.1:111651-137839 GCA_003317085.1 Hucho hucho
GGGAGAAATGCGGATGGAGGGAGGTGGAAGGGGGGGCAGTAAGAGGGTTGAGTGGTTCTAGTAAATATTTATATTGCATTATGATAGCCAAAGCGTGAGAGTGAAAGAGAGAGAGAGGCAGAGAGAGGGAGAGTTATAGAGCGACCACCCCTTTATTAATATTATTCCACACCGCTAAGTTTAGCATTCAACACGTGTCGCCAGTGATGGAGAGAGAGAGTGAGGGAGGGATAGAGAGAGAGGTTGATGGTTGCTAGGTGACCGGCCGCATATACTGAATTTTAACAAAAGAACAGGGAAAGAAGGAGAGAGAGAGAGAGAGGAGAGAGGGAGGGAGAGAGAGAGGTAGAGAGATATCGAAAAATTGAATACATATAGAATATATATTTAGATATATATTTTCAGGGGGAAAACACGCAAACGGATACCTCAAAAGGGAAGAATGTGAAAATGATGGAGGGACGAAGGGAGCGAGGGGGGAAAGGCTAATTAAAAACAGTAAGTACATTTATTTTTATGAATTCGAGGTGCAGAGGTATTTCGTTCGTTTTTGAGACGGGAATGGGGGGTGCGGGTGTCGGCATCTATAGAGCCGCTCATGATGGAAAGATGGATGGAGAGGTGGAAACGGCCGGCGCGCGGAGCTTTGACCCCTCTGTCATTGCTGCGCGTGAACACTCACGAGCTCTTATACCCCTCAACGCATAGTCTCTCTTGCATATTCGTAGGTTATATAGATACCATATGAAAAACCTCCACATTCGGACACACGCACACACACACTTGTTCAGCAGTTTTCTGGTACTTGCATGAATGCCTGCGGATTTATCAATTGAAGTGGTCATATCTATTGATGTTCATTTTGCAGGGTATGCTTAGGCTACCTTGTGTATTTGCTGTGTGTGTGTGTGTGTTTGCATCTCTCTCTGTGTGTACCCACCGTCTTGATCTTAGCTCCAGCTTTCAGTAAGATTGTCGATCAATCTTCACTCGATCTATTTATATCTCCACACGGCAGGCTAGGATGGGGAATTCGTTAAGACCACTGCATGCCGAGGTACAGTAGTGGTAAAACTACTGTCATTCTCCATATTTTCACCAATGCATTTGTACTCAAACACTGTTACTTGACTAAATTACCGTCGGCAGTGGACTTTATATATTTTTTTAGCTGAGAGTGCGAGCTCAGTTGTTGTCGTGGTAGATTTCTAAATTTACATCCTCGTGTTTCTATCCTTTTTGGTCCATAAATAACTTTTGTTCCTAGCATGGCTTTATTAGTGGACTATATCTAATGAAGGCCCAAATGTAAGGCCAGAACTGGAAACTAGAGCCTGAGCTCTGTAGCCAGAGTGGAGAGAGAGTATCTGACCTGTATGAGAGATGGTGTTGCATATCACAGATGTGCTGCAGTGTTTCTGGTTGCCATATCAAACTCAAACTCATTGGGATGCGCTGTTCAAGTGATGGAAAACAGCGTTTTTACTGGAATATGTTAGCATTATTCCTTTATGTTATGTTTGTGAAACTTAAACTTGGCGTCCATGCTCATCTGCATCACACACACACACACACATACACACACACACACACACACACACACACACACACACACACACACACAGAGGAAAGAGCCCAATCCCCCCTCCACACACACAACCATGCACAGACACAATGCAGCAGCTGAGGAATGCATGTGTTGTGGTAATGCGTTGCCTTCAGTGTCAATACATCCCCCTCTCTACCGATCTGTCATACTGTCGCCCACAGAGAGCTCTACTGTACCAGCTGTGAACATCGGAACAGGGGGAGGAGAGAGGATTGGGGAAGATAGGTGAAGTGAGGAGAGAGAGAGACACAGAAGGTGTAAATAAAGGTGGAGGTGAAGATGGGAAAAGACAGCAGAGAGAGAGAGAGGGAGAGGGGAAGAGGAGGTAGAGGAGGAGAGTCAGAGGGGGAGGGGTCAGCTGGAATTGAATATCCTAGAGGGGACATAGTTGGAGGGGGCGAGAGGAGAGATGAGAGGAATCCAGTCAACGTTTGTCTGCTTTTTTCTCCCTCCGCTCTTCATCAATTTCACCTCATTGATTCTCCTACTTTTTCACAGAACACTAAAGCTCTTCTTCTTCTTCCCTTTGCGTCTCTCTTTTCTTCCTCCGATCCCCCTGTTTCCCTCCAATCCCTTCAATTTATTCTTCCTCACCCCAGCAACCTGTCTCCCTCCTCTAATCCCACATCACACCTTCCCCTATTTCTCTTTTCCTTTCATCCATCCCTTTTATACAATATTAGAGAGACTAACCCAAATCCCACCCACCCAAACCACCCAACATTCCACTCCATGTTCTTTTTAATACTACTAATTAAGGTAAAGCTCGTTAACATAGAACATCAATTAGTCTTTAACGAGATCAGAGACTGGTGTTTTGGAGCGATTGCAGTACTCCCCTCTCCCCATGCTCTCTTGTGGATTGGCTTGGCCGCTATTGATAAACAGCATGCTAACTGACATTAGCCCACAGTGGTAGGTCTGGGCCAGGGATAGCACACAGGGAGAGGGAGGCTATACTGTACTCTACTGTATTGTACTGTACTGTAGTACACGACTGGGCTGGCTGCACGGTTCATACACACTGACAGATACTTGCAAGGACAAACAAGGAGCCAGGATGGATAGACACCACACACACAATACAGACAGACAGACGTGTAGACAGACAGACAGGCAGACATGTAGACAGACAGACGTGTATAAAGACAGGCAGACGTGTAGGCAGACAGATGTGTAGAAAGACAGACAGACAGACGTGTAGGCAGACAGACGGACATGTAGACAGACATACAGACAGTCGTGTAGACAGACAGACGTGTAGACAGACAGACAGACAGAGATCTACAGGTGCAGTCAGACAGACAGACAGACAAACGGACACAAACACACACACATACTGTACATATGGACATACTGACATCAATGTACAAGAGAGGACACAAACAAACACACTCACACAGTCCACACTTATGTTGGGGATACAAGGGGCCACTAGCTAGCACACAGATGCACAAGGCTAAACAGAGTACATAGACACACACACACACACACACCCAGGGGTACACACACACACACATACACGCACACACACACACATGCATGCACACACACACACACATACACACACACACACACACAGACCCAGCAGGTGTGTTACGGTGTTGAGAGTCGGCCTCAAGCATGGCTGCACATGACTGCATGTTTTGTGCGGTGCAGCGTTTTGCAGCAGTGTGGTGTGGTCCCTCATGATGATGGATGGGGCAGGAAATGACAGCATAAGTGGTTATTAAAAAGAGGAAATGGAGGCATTTCTAAAAGCGATGTTACCCTGTGTCTGTGGCCCGTGCCGTGTGTCACCCTCCGCTGTGTCATTGCTCCAGCTCAGACACACTCCCAGGGCCAGGATCTATGGCCACTTTCACTAAACCCTCACTACTGGCTCCATGCCTCGGGGCTTGACAATGGAAATGCAGTGGACTGAGTGGCAGCAATCTTTATGATCAACCCCATATTCAGATTCAGTGAAGCTAGAACCAGGGGCCAGCGGGAATATTCACTGTCATTTATCAGTCTTGTGGACAGATTTGCTCAGTATTTGTACCAGTTGTAAAGTTTGTAACCAACGTTGAAAAGGGGATAAAACACCAACAAAGGGAAAAAATGATACGTTCATCATTCCATCTTCGTTTACACTTACCCTGATGACCTCCTCTTGGTTCTAACGACCGTGTTTAATTCTCTCTGTCACAAACATGTGAAAATACTTAATAAACCAAATCCAAATCAAATCAAATCAAATTTTATTTGTCACATACACATGGTTAGCAGATGTTAATGTGAGTGTAGCGAAATGCTTGTGCTTCTAGTTCCGACCATGCAGTAGTATCTAACAAGTAATCTAACAAATTCACAACAACTACCTTATACACACAAGAGTAAAGGAATGAATACGAGTATGTACATATCAATATATGGATGAGCGATGGCTGACCGGCATAGGCAAGATGGAGTAGATGGTATGGAGTACAGTATATACATATGAGATGAGTAATGTAGGATATGTAAACATTATATAAATGGCATCATTTAAAGTGGCTAGTGATACATTTATTTCATCCAATTATAATTATTAAAGTGGCTAGAGATTTGAGTCGATGGCCGAACGGCATAGGCAAGATTCAGTAGATGGTTTAGAGTACAGTGTATACATTTGATATGAGTAATGTCGGATATGTAAACATTATATAGAAAATTGTTTAAAGTGGCTAGTGATACATTTGTTACATCCAATTCCTATTTTTAAAGTGGCAAGAGATTTAAGTCAGTATGTTGGCAGCAGCCACTCAATGTTAGTGATGGCTGTTTAACAGTCTGATGGCCTTGAGGTTGAAGCTGTTTTTCAGTCTCTCGGTCCCAGCTTTGATACACCTGTACTGACCTTGCCTTCTGGATGATAGCGGGGTGAACAGGCAGTGGCTCGGGTGGTTGTTGTCCTTGATTATCTTTTTGGCCTTCCTGTGACATCGGGTGGTGTAGGTGTCCTGAAGGGCAGGTAGTTTACCCCCAGTGATGCGTTGTGCAGTCCTCACTACCCTCTGGAGAGCCTTACGGTTGTGGGCGGAGCAGTTGCCGTACCAGGCGGTGATACAGCCCGACAGGATGCTCTCGATTGTGCATCTGTAGAAGTTTGTGAGTGATTGTGGTGACAAGCCAAATTTTTTCAGCCTCCTGAGGTTGAAGAAGCGCTGTTGCACCTTCTTCACCACGCTGTCTGTGTTGGTGGACCAATTCGGTTTGTCCGTGATGTGTACGCCGAGGAACTTAAATCCATACATACTATAGTGTTATTATCCCCAGAACAAAGAGCACTGAATGAAAGACAAAAGGAAGAAGAAAAGGCAGAGTAAAGAAGGGGAAGAAAAGGCAGAATAAAGACAATGGGAAGGATGATGGCTGAAGGCAAAGTGTTGATCAGGACGCTGTCATGTTATTAGCTTTGTGTTTCCTCTTTTCCCCTCCCTATCAAAGGGACTGTTGCAAACTTTGTCAAGGTGCAAACAACATTTAAATCTACCCCCCAAAAGACAGTTAATGACACTGTGTCCTCCTGCTTCTAATGTCACACAATCACACACTGATGAGAGTGTACAGTAGCAGTAGCTAATTCTCATCACATTGATGGGGTGTGAGAAATGCACAGCAGGACAGTCCAGTCAAGTCCATGACATTTCCTTCAGCAACCTGCAGACCTGGAGCCCCTGAGAACACAGAGGAGGGTGGATCTCACCTCAGCTCTATCTCCTGCTGGCTGCTCTGACATACTCCACTGGACCTCATGAAGGCCAGTCATCACCTCTTGGACGTTGGCTGTGAGAAATAGACACAAGTATGTGTGTTTGTATGTGTTATCCTGTAGGGCTGGGAATTGCCAGGGACCTCACGATACAATATTATCACAACACTTGTCAAAACAATATGATATATCGTCCCAAAATAATATCCCTATACAGTTGAAGTCGGAGGTTTACATACACATTAGCCAAATACATTTAAACTCAGTTTTTCACAATTCCTGACATTTAATCAGAGTAAAAATTCCCTGTCTTAGGTCATTTAGGATCACCACTTTATTTTAAGAATGTGAAATATCAGAATAATAGTAGAGAGAAGGATTTGTTTCAGCTTTTATATATTTCATCACATTCCCAGTGGGTCAGAAGTTTACATACACTCAATTAGTATTTGGTAGCATTGCTTTTCAATTGTTTAACTTGGTTCAAACGTTTCGGGTAGCCTTCCATAAGCTTCCCACAATAAGTTGGGTGAATTTTACACTGGCAGTCAAACCGCTTTTAAATTTGCAGTCTTCCAGACAAATAAAAAAAGACTGAGTGAAAACAACTATTTTTTGCAAGTATTAACATTTTAAATTTAGTTAAATATACACTCCTCCTGACAGAGCTGGTGTAACTGAGTCAGGTTTGTAGGCCTCCTTGCTCGCACACGCTTTTTCAGCTCTGCCCACAAATTTTCTATGTGAGTGTGTACATCTTCACAAGGTCCTTTGCTGTTGTTCTAGGATTGATTTGCACTTTTTGCACCAAAGTACGTTAATCTCTAGGAGACAGAACGCGTCTCCTTCCTGAGCGGTATGAAGGTTGCATGGTCCCATACTTGGGTACTATTGTTTGTACAGATGAACGTGGTACCTTCAGGCGTTTGGAAATTGCTCCCAAGGATGAACCAAACTTGTGGAAGTCCCCAAAAAAATCTGAGGTCTTGGCTGATTTCTTTTGATTTTCCCATGATGTCAAGCAAAGAGGCACTGAGGTTGAAGGTAGGCCTTGAAATACATCCACAGGTACACCTCCAATTGACTCAAATGATGTCAATTAGCCTATCAGAAGCTGGAATTTTCCAAGCTGTTTAAAGGCACAGTCAACTTAGTGTATGTAAACTTTGAAATAATCTGTCTGTAAACAATTGTTGGAAAAATTACTTGTGTCACGCACAAAGTAGATGTCCTTACCAACTTTCCAAAACTATAGTTTGTTAACAAGAAATTTGTGGAGTGGTTGAAAAATGAGTTTTAATGACTCCAACCTACGTGTGTGTAAACTTCCCACTTCAACTGTATGTAAGAATCAATGTTTTCCCCCTTCACTATTAGTCAGTGTGAGAGTGTCCTTTTGTTGAAGGCAGGTCATCATCACTTGGACTTTTGGCGTGAGAAATGCACGTGTGTATGTGTGCTAGTCAGTGTGTGTGAGTGTGTACATACGCTGAAGGAGTTACTGGATGAAGGCATGTCATTTCTTGTATGTGCATGTTAGTCAGTGTGTGTGAATCTGTGTGGAAGGTGGTCATCACTTTTGGGTGTTAGAGATGATACACAACAGAAACATGACTGAACAGGGAAAAGCCATTCTCACCATCAGCTCTCAGCTCTATACATGTATCATCAGAACCTGAAAAGCAGAGAGAAAGATGGAGAATTTCACAGCTGTCTTCCCGTGTAACAAACTTCACAGGTTCATCAGCCTCCGCCTCTAGTGTTCAGATCGTAGATTTTCCAGTGTGAAAACACAATGGGGTTCTGACGTTCCTCTGTCAGCTCCTACTTCTCAGATTTAAACAGTCCCCCCAGTCCCTCCCATTGGTGGGGCGCTATCTGCTTATTGAAATGTTTTTATTTAACCTTTATTTGAACAAGGAGTCATGCTGAGACCATGGTCTCTTTCACAGATGAGCCCTGCATACACATCAATACATATCACTATACGCTATACACATCACTACATCAATATTCACATCAATACATATCACTATACGCTATACACATCACTACATCAATATTCACATCAATACATATCACTATACGCTATACACATCACTACATCAATATTCACATCAATACATATCACTATACGCTATACACATCACTACATCAATATTCACATCAATACACGAGAGACAAAACAAAATCTTAGAAAACAAACACATTCTTCAGTAAAAATGGCCTCAATCAGCTTTTTGAATTAACCTAGAGGCACCAATTCATCCAACTTCAGAGAGCCTTAATGTTGCAAAAAAACTAAAAGCAGATTTACCTAACTCAGTGGAGATCGATATGATCTCCAGAGTTAGCCATCCCTGAGAGGTGTGTTTCCCCAGTCAAGGTGTTCTGCAGCTGTTTGTAGGCAGACAGGAGTGTTTCCGGCACCCCCAGTAGTGAGCGGAGAAAGAGACAGATATGGTGTGAAAGCAGCCCTAGTCTCGTCGTGAACCAGGCTTCCCTAAAACGGGAGGCGTGACAACAACGTGATTCTGGAAGTATGGCGACGCGAGACTAACGCAGCCCCAACCTGATCCACACGTTATTATGCAGTGTTAGATTCTCTCTCCCCAGCTGTAGAGGGAATAGGCATCCAACCGTACACACAGTACAGGCCACTCCTGAGGAGTGACACCTCCATTACAGTGCATTGCGCCATACAGTTCCAAAGCAGATACATGTACATCCTGTCCTGTTTATAATGCTGTGTGTTCTCTTCACATGCATGGAAGTTCCAAGACTAAATATATCAACAAGAGAGTCAACTGTATACTGTTATAGAATCAAATGAGGATGCCAGATAGTACTTGTATCTTTTCAACGTGATGATGTTGCCTGCATGTCATACAGTATACATATGGATGCCAATTACCGACCACAAGGGATGTTAGGTCACCCGTGTTACAAGTCAGTATTCAACGTCCGTCCATGTCTGAGGACGTTGGGAGAAGATGTGGAAACCGGCCACTAGGGGCAACAGTGAGTGCTGTTACCTTCAAGTAGTTTTGGGATTTGCTAGGGCATTGTGGACGGGATGGCGGATTGACGAAAGCATCTGTCTCTGATTCCAATCCAGCTGGCAGAAAGTTGTTTTTTACATTTTTGTTTTAAACCTATCCCAAACCTTAAACCTTAACTTAACCATTCAGAGTTAATGCCTGAACTTAACCTTAAACACTTTGAAATTTGATGTTTGCAACAACTTTGAAATTTGGCTTTTAAGAAACATGGATGAAAGTCTAATTCTGACGTGAGACTTTGAGATTTAGTTGACAACATCTACAACCTAGCAGTGTTCCATTCCACTGTTCTAAACGGCAAAATAAAGTTTGGAAACGGTTCGAAACCCCCCAAAAGTACCTTTCTCTTCCTTTTTAAACTATTTTTTTTTTTTATCAGCTCGTCATTCAAATATTTCACCAAACAGTGCGGATAGAGGAGCTTGCTATGGGGCAGGCAAACTATAGTTGTTTTAGCCTAGGCACTATCGGCTGCCTACGCTATCGGCTGCCTAGGCTATAGTTGTATACATGCACGATGGACAGACAAGTGTGCGAGATGCGAGTGGGGAGAGAGCGAGAGAGGGTGGAGGAGGCTTGGCTTGAAGTGCTGGGCATTGTTATGAAATGTGTGATCTGAATTAGGCCCACAGAATTATACCTACGGAGCAGCGTCTTCTATGGAGGGAGTTTGAATGTCTTTGAACTTCTGAGAGTTGGCTTAAAGTTGGACCAGAGCTAGCTAGCTAAGAAGCTTGGGTTTGCAGAGTGGCAGCAGAATAAAATCACGTGTTACCTCTTTGTAGATAATAAATCAAATGTGGAACGTGAAAACTATAGTATCCCTAACTAGCATTGAAAAAATAAATTATTCTTGAATAAAAAATCTCTCCCTAATTTCAGAATCAGCAGGCTACAGTAGCCTATGCTTCGGATGGGAAGGGCCAGGTTGCCTACACACACTGGTAAAGGTTTTTAGCTGGCAGGCACATACTGGAACACGTTTCGGAGTGACAGTGTGAGGGCTTTGCATAGGCGCCTTGTTGCATTTTTTTGTGGGACTGAAAAAAATGCCCGGAATGTAAAAGAACAGTACAGATCACTTTTGTTCGCTGTTCTGATTCGTTTCCTCTAAAAATGTCTTTATTTTCGGGTTTTTGGTTCTGTTCCCTGAACCGGTTTGAACCCCTGCAACCCAGTATAATACATTTCTGTGGTTATCAACACCAGCTATGTATCAACATGTTGTGTTGGGTGGAATTGCATTCAATTTAGGAGCTGATTTAGTTTTTTGTCATTTAAATCCGCTCCCGCAGGCATGCTCTATTTCCTGCGAGTTGCATTTGTGCTTGTGTGTGTGTGTACGGTAATGTCTGTGTGTTAGAAATGTGTCAAATTAGAAGGGTTGATGTTTCTCTGTTCCAGTTCATTTAACAATGATCAATATGTGTGTGTGTTTGTTTGGGGGGAGGTGGGTGTGTGTGTATGTTTCCTTAATATATAGTAAATCAGTGTGCCCTTGTTATTTCTAAGGACAGATAACAGTGTGACTCTGTGTTATATAGTGTGTTTAACATCAGGTGTTTCTTTACCATTAGCTGGTTGTGATGTTGAGTGTTTTAGCTCAGGGATGTCAGACCCCAGTCCTCAGGGGCTTTACAGCATCTGCCGCTGCTTCTGCTTTTCACTCCAGCCTTTTAATTAGTGGCTGATGTCGACCTGGCTAGGAGAGTGAACTGTCTAGCCAATCAATGCCTTTAATTGATGATGTAAGTGCTACTTAGAAAAGGGAAGCAGCAGAGACGGTGGCCCCTGAGGTTGACCCCCCGCGGGTATAGTTGCTCTGGATCACAGTGTTTCTAGACCTCATATGAACCTGGAACTGGCAAGCTAGGCTCGGTTTCCCTCTACGACAGCTGAAATGACAATTAGCATTTGAGAACAGACTAAATTGGTGTCAGCTGACCAATCGAGGGAGCTGTCAGTAACGGTTGAGAAACACTTGTGTAATAAATCCACTATAACCACTAATAGTGATGTGAAGATCTGTGCCTCAAGCCTCCCCTCCTGTGTCTGCAGGGTTCCTGTCCATCCTCTCTCTCAATTCAATTCAATTCAAAGGGCTTTATTGGCATATGTTTCATATGTTTACATTGCCAAAGCAAGTGAAAAAGATAATAAACAAAAGTGAAATAAACACTAAAAATGTGCAGTTAACATTACACTCACAGAAGTTCCAAAGGAATAGAGACATTTCAAATGTCATATTATGGCTATATACAGTGTTGTAACGATGTGCAAATAGTTAAAGTACAAAAGGGAAAATGAATCAACATAAATATGGGTTTTATTTACAATGGTGTTTGTTCTTCACTGCTTATCCTTTTCTTGTCAACGGGTCACAAATCTTGCTGCTGTGATGGCACCTCTCTCTCTCTCTTTCAATATTGAATTGATCTATCACAGTAACAGACTATGATGCAGATTTCTACAGTCATTTAATGGGGATTTTGGAGATGGTGGAATTGTCGATAATAATTTATTAACAGAAATCTGTTCAATTTCCATTTTACTTCCTCTCTAGTTCTAAAGTGTCGTTCCACTTTATTCCCGTTCAATTTAACTCCTGGATCTCTGATCAATGGAAGGTATCTATTCACATAAATAGTGAGCAGAGTTCTAGAGGGCCGTTCAAGCTCTCTGGTGATGAAGGCTAAATGAAGCCAAAACACATTTGTTTTACTGATGAGAGAAACACCTTAGTATCGGCCTTCTATTGTCCTCCAAGATAACCAGAATGTCTTGCTTATATCCAGTTCATTCTTCATTTCATGCCCAGTGGGTGGGCTGCCAGGTACAGTAAACACTGTATGCTAGACATTTGTTACGCTGGATGGACATTTATAGATATTATGTACAGAATACACATTAAGTTTCACGCATTTGGTTCNCCTCCAGCTCAGCTCAGAACCTGAAGCATTGGAGGGGGTCAGGGAGGGAAAATGACTTCCTTTAAAACACACGTAGTAAGATAATCCAGCAGGTCGTATGTTATAAGGACATCTTGACAGAGGGATTTCAACCAAAAAACAATATATATGTAAATCCAGTAAATGATGTGGCATTATAGTCAACTTGGGAAGGAATGGATGGTGGGGAGTGTGGAGGGACGGGCTGTGTGCATTGCAGTGGTAGTCAGTCTCGTGCCTCTCTACTGTATTGCATGTCTGAGCTCTGGAGAATAATATATACTACTGTACTCTACCAGCCTCCCTTACAGCCGGCAGTGATATTGACCCTGGTATTGGCAGAGTGTACCCCCACTTTTACAGTCATATTTATATGTCATGGTGGAATACAGTTTTGTTTGTCATAGCATATTGTTGTATATTGAAAGTGATTTACATTTGTATCTATATACAAACAGTGTTATTATCCAGGAATTGGCAGAGAGAACAAGGGAGAGAAAGCAGCAATGTACTAGGCTTCTTATACAGCCCATTATAATAAAGCTGAAGGAATGGCAGAAGACATGATCATGTCCAGATGGTAGTAGGAGGTACAGTCATACTTATTATAAAAATACAGCAAATAATACATAATGGAGTGATAGAAATCCCCAGTTTGTCTAGTACACTGGTTCTTATTGAAATAATACAGCGTATTGTATTGTGTTTATTGTATTGTGTGGAAGTGTGAGCTGCAGGATCCCCTGGGATAGTTCTTTCTACATGAATGCGGTTGACCTTACTCTTATTTATGACTGAACACATTGGGGGCTAGTAACGCATTTGTAGCTGGCTGATGTTTTGTGAATGGGGTGATAATGATATTTGTGTGTGTGTGTGTGTATGTATTGTAGCATAAAGATGTGCTTAATGGTACTTACTGAGTGTATTTTGGTGAGTGTTAATATGAATCGTATGAGAATATGCAGGAGTTTATTTCTGAGACCTGTGTGTGTGTGCGCGTGTGTGCGTGTGTGTGTGCGTGCGTGTGTGTGTGCGTGCGTGCGTGTGGGTGGCCCAAGCGTGCGTCCATGTGTGTCTGTGTCTATGTGTGTGTACTGTGAAGGTTGCTGTGTCCTAGGCACTAAATGAAAGGCAGTAGTATAATGTCAGAGTGAGATTACACATTGAGCCGTATGATAACACAGTGTGTCTCTGATCACAGGTGACTGGGTGAGCTCAGGCACACACACACACACACACAGAGAGAGAGAGAAACCCAACAGTGCTCGGGATGCATAAAGAGTAGACAGATGCCACAGAGAGGCCTTTTAATTTAGATGAGTGGAATCAATCAATCAATATAAAGCCCTTTTTACATCAGCAGTTGTCGCAAAGTGCTTTACAGATACCCAGCCTACAACCCCAAAGAGCAAGCAATGCGGAAGCAGAAGCACATTGGCTACGTGTGTGTGGTGTGCGTGCACGCATGTGTGTGTGTGTGTCTTTGTGTGTCCTTTAGTGTAGTTACATGTATACTATAAAATAGAGGCATAGGTTTACCATCTACTACAGTACCAGCCAAAAGTTTGGATACACCTACTCATTCAAGGGTTTTTCTTTATTTTTACTATTTTCAACATTGTAGAATAATAGTGAAGACGTCAAACCATGTAGTAACCAAAAAAGTGTTAAACAAATCAAAATGTATTTTATATTGGAGATTCTTCAATGTAGCCACCCTTTGCCTTGATGACAGCTTTGCACACTCTTGGCATTCTCTCAACCAGCTTCATGAGGTAGTCACCTGGAATTAATTTCAATTAACAGTTGTGCCTTGTTAAAGGTTAATTTGTGGAATTTCTTTCCTTCTTAATGTGTTTGAGCCAATCAGTTGGGTTGTGACAAGGTAGGGGTGGTATACAGAAGATTTGGTAAAAGACCAAGTCCATATTATGGCAAGAACAGCTAAAACCTGCAAAGAGAAACGACAGTCCATCATTACTTTGAGACATGAAGGTCCATTATAAGAATGTAGGTCCATTAACATTTCTACACAGTTTTGATTTGTTTTAGTCATTTGAAAGTATATTGAGGTGACCCCCCTCAAAAAAAAAAAAATCACCTGTGGGCCAGATGGACTCCGTCTGGCCCACGTGGGCCGTATGTTTGACACCCCTGGGTTAGACAGCACTACAGTATCTTTCCTAGATTCATTGATGTTAAAGATATGACATAGGCCTCATTGATGTTAAAGATATGACATAGTCCTGTGTTCAAGGTTCAGAAATGTTGATGTAATGACTATACAGTGCCTTCGGAAAGTATTCAGAACCCTTGACTTTTTCCACATATTGATACATTACAGCCTTATTCTAAAATTGATTAAATAAATAAAAATCCATAGCAATCTACACACAATACCCCATAATGACAAAGCTAAAACAGTTTTTTAGACATTTTAAAAACAGAAATATCTTATTTACATAAATATTCAGACCCTTAGCTATGAGCGTCTAAATTGAGTTCAGGTGCCTTCTGTTTCCATTGATCATCCTTGAGATGTTTCTACAACTTGATTGGAGTCCACCTGTGGTAAATTCAATTGTCTGGACATGATTGGAAAGGCTCACACCTGTCTATATAAGGTCCCACAGTTGACAGTGCATGTCAGAGCAAAAACCAAGCCATGAGGTCAAAGGAATTGTCCGTAGAGCTCCGAGATTGGATTCTGTCGAGGCACAGATCTGGGGAAGGGTACCAAAAAATGTCTCCAGCATTGATCCCAAGAACACAGTGGCCATCATTCTTAATTGGAAGAAGTTTGGAACCAAGACCCTTCCTAGAGCTGGCCGCCTGGCCAAATCGAGCAATCGAGGGAGAAGGGCCTTGGTCAGGAAGGTGATCAAGAACCAGATGGTCACTCTGACAGAGCTCTAGAGTTCCTGTGTGGAGATGTGAGAACCTTCCAGAAGGACAACCATCTCTGCAGCACTCCACCAATCAGTTATATTTATGGTAGAGTGGCCAGACGGAAGCTACTCCTCAGTAAAAGGCAAATGATAGCCTGCTTGGAGTTTGCCAAAAGGAAACTAAAGACTCTCAGACCATGATGAAACCAAGATTGAACACTTTGGCCTAAATTCCAAACATCACGTCTGGAGTAAACCTGGCGCCATCCCTACGGTGAAGCATGGTGGTGGCAGCATCATGCTGTGGGGATGTTTTTCATCGGCAGGGACTGGGAGACTAATCAGGATCGAGGCAAAGATGAACGGAGCAAAGTGCAGAGATATCCTTGATGAAAACCTGCTCCAGAACGCTCAGGACCTCAGACTGGGGCGATGGTTCACCTTCCAACAGGACAACAACCCTAAGCTCACATCAAGACAACACAGGAGTGGCTTCGGGACAAGTTAACCCAATCCAACCTGCAGAGAAGAAGAATGGGAGAAACTCCCCAAATACAGGTATGCCAAGCTTGTAGCGTCATACCCAGGAAGACTCGAGGCTGTAATCGCTGCCAAAGGTGCTTCAACAAAGTACTGAGTAAAGGGTCTGAATACTTATGCAAATGTGATGTTTCAGTTTTTTTCTCAAAACCTGTTTTTGCTTCGTCATTGTGGGGTACTGTGTGTCAATTGATGAGGGTGTCACGACTTCCACCGAAGTCGGTCCCTCTCCTTGCTTGGGCGGCGTTCAGCCGTCACCGGTTTTCTAGCCATCGCCGATCCACTTTTCATTTTTCCATTGTTTTTGTCTTGTTTTACACACCTGGTTTCAATCCCACAATTACTTGTTCATTATTTAACCCTCTGTTCCCCCATGTTTGTTTGTGAGTAATTGTTTTTATTGTATTGCGGTCCGTATTTGTGGGCTTGGATATTTTTGACGTTTGTTATATTATTGAGTAAAATTTGCTATATTTACTCATATCTGCTGTCCTGCGCCTGAATCCTCTACACCAGCAACACACAGACGCATTACAGAGGGGAAAAAAACGGTTTAATCAATTTTAGAATAAGGCTGTAATGTAACAAAATGTGAAAGAAGTAAAAGGGTCTGAATACTTTCCGAATGCCCTGTATACTCAGACTGCTGAAAAGATCAACGTTAAGATATGTTGAATTGGGACAGTGTTCTTTTGTTCTCTAGGGTTGAAGGTTACAGCATGTTGAAAACCTGAGGCTGAGGAATAGGCACTAGAAACAGGTGCTCGTGTAAACATAAACTGTGCCGTGGAAAGTGTTTGCCCCCTTTCAGATTTTTTCAATTTGTTGATATTTTTGATACTGAATGTTAATCACATCTTCAATTACAAACAAAATGGATACTTGCTCGCTTTTTACATTCAGATAGCTAGGTTCATTAGCCACGTTTTATATTATTGGATTTGTTATATTGTTTCATTGACAAAGTTATGCAACACCCAATTCCTCTGTGTGAAAAAGTTATTGCCCCCTTATACTCAATAAACATATACAGTATATTTGCCTGTTAAAGGTTCTGAAATGCTGCTGTGAGCGAGTCGAGTGTGGAGATATAAGCTATGGAGGAGTGGAGCTACGATATTGAGTTTTATCAGTGAAGTGGTGAAACAGCATAAAACCCATATTATATTATTCATATTCTTGCCAGAAGAAAACATCCAGTAAACATCCAGACATTGGTTTGTATTCCAGAGCAGTTTGTTGTCAGATTAAGATCCATACCTCCCAATCAAAAGTGTTCCACATAAACAAGTATCATCACATTGATGTGACTATCTTAACCTGGCATTTAGCCCACGTCTCATTTACAAATGTAGTGTATTGTATTTCCCTGAGAGGGCCTGGTGTCAGTGCAGGTTGATGGATGGCTACGTCATTTGTCACTTGAATAGCTTGTGATGGCCATGGGGTCTGTGGCACAGCACAGAGCCCGAGCAACACAGCTCTTTACCATAACTGTTTACAGCCGTGCAGTAAACACAACACTACGGTGAAAGCAGCCTCTTGCTGGTACTGCTCTCACATGACAGAGATAGATAGGAGAGAGTGTGTGTGTGTGTGTGTGTGTGTGTGTGAGAGAGAGAGAGAGAGAGAGAGAGAGAGAGCGAGCGAGAGAGAGAGAGGATCTGTTCCATCAGAGAGGACACACTCCAGTGACTGTGATTGAAGTATGGGCCAATTAATACGAGAAGCATTGAGCTGCAGCTGCACTTTACTGTTCACTCCGCTGCTGCTGCTGGAGTTATTACCCCACATGACACTACCGTCTACCGGGAATTACTATAGACTATACAGTGCATTCAGAAAGTATTCACACCCCTTGGGATTAAAATGTATTTAATTGTAATTTATAAAAAATGTACAAAAAATAAAACACAAATAAATCTTGATTAGATAAGTATTCACCCCTGTGTTTAGCTGTATTCTGTTCCTTTTTATCCTAAAAAAGTCCCTAGTCCTTGCCGATGTCAAGCATACTCATAACATGATGCTGCCACCACCATGCTTGAAAATATGAAGAGTGGTACACAGTGATGTGTTTTGTTGGATTTGCCCCGAACATAACACTTTGTATTCTGGACAAAAAGTTCATTTCTTGCCACGTTTTGGATATTATTTTTATGTACAGGTTTCCTTCCTTTCACTTCCATTTAGGTTAGTATTGTGGAGTAACTACACTCTTGTTGATCCCTCATTCTCATATCACAATCATTAAACTATGTAAACGTTTTAAAATCAGTATTGGCCTCCTGGTGAAATCCCAGAGTAGTTTCCTTCCTCTCCGGCAACTGAGTTAAGAAAGACAATTTGTAGTGAGTGTATTGATACACCATCTGGGTGTATTGATACACCATCCAAAGCTTAGTAAATTACTTCAACGTGCTCAAAGGGATATTCAGCATCTGCTTTTTATTTTATTTTATACATCTACCAATCGGTTCCCTTCTTTGCAAGGCATTGAAAAACCTGCCTGGTCTTTGTGGTTGAATCTGTGCTCGATGTGTGCGGTATAGAGATGGGGTAGTCATTCAAAAATCATGTTAACTACTATTATTGAACACAGAATGAGTCCATGCAACTTATTATGTGATTTGTTAAGCACATTGTTACTCCTGAACTTATTTAGGCTTGCCATAACAAAGGGGTTGAATACTTAGTGACTCAAGACATTTCAGCTTTTAATTGTTCATTAGTAAAAAAAATGTTCAACAAACAAAATTCCCCTTTGACATTATGGTGTATTGTGTGTAGATCAGTGACACAAAATCTCAATTTAAATTTTTCAATTGTGAGAATAACAGCACTGCCCCTGTTTTCAATACGTTTCAATACCTCACCTTGTGAGGATAACAGCACTGCCCCTGTTTTCAGGGGCAGTGCTGCCCCTGTAGTGCACCTTGTTTTATGAGATTGGAGAACACATTGGGAGGGTATTTCCAGATCATTGATATCCTTCATCTGTGTTTATGGACTGCCCTCTTCAATTCAAACCACAGGTTTTCAATGGGGTTCAGGTCTGGAGACTGAGATGGCCATATCAAAATGTTGATTTTGTGGTCAATTAACCATTTTTGGGGGATTTTTATGTGTGCTTTGGGTTATTGTCTTGCTGGAAGATTCACTTGCGGCCAAGTTTCAGCCTCCTGGCAGAGGCAATCAGTTTTTTCGGCTAAAATGTCCTGGCACTGCGTAAAGTTCATGATGTCGTTGAAATTAACAAGGGCCCCAGGACCAGTGGAAGCAAAATAGCCCCATAACATCAAATATCCACCAACATAGTTTACAGCAGGTATGGGGTTATTTTCTTTCAATTCACACCACTGGTGTGCTTGGCCAAAGAGCTCTAATTTTCATGTCATCTGACCATAGCACCTTTTCCAATCCAAGTGCCAATGCCGTTTAGCAAACTCCAGGCGTTTACATTTGTTGCATGACATGAAAATAGAGCTCTTTAGCCATGCACAGTTTGATGACACAACGGTGGTAGGTCTGATCACAGACGGCGATGAGACAGCCTATAGGGAGGAGGTCAGAGACATGGCAGTGTGGTGCCAGAACAACAACTTCTCCCTCAATGTCAGCAAGACCAAGGAGCTGATCGTGGACTACAGGAAACGCCCCCATTCACATCGACAGGGCCGTAGTGGAGTGGGTCTAGAGCTTAAAGTTCCTCGGTGTCCACATCACTAAGGATCTATCATGGTCCACACACACCAAAATAGTTGTGAAGAGGGCCCGACAATGCCTCTTCCCCCTCAGGAGGCTGAAAAGATTTGTCATGAGCCCTCAGATCCTCAGAAAGTTCTACAGCTGCACCATTGAGAGTATCCTAACTGGCTGCATCACTTGGTATGGCAACTGCTTGGCATCTGACCTCAAGGCGCTACAGAGGGTAGTGCTTACAGCCCAGTACATCACTGGGGCCGAGCTCTCTGCCATCCAGGACCTCTATATCAGGCGGTGTCAGCGGAAGACCCTAAAAAGTGTCAAATACTCCAGCCACCCAAGTCATAGACTGTTCTCGCACGGCAAACAGTACCGATGCACCTGGAACCAACAGGACCCTGAACAGCTTCTACCCCCAAGCCATAAGACTGCTAAGTAGTTAGTTAAATAGTTAATCAAATAGCTACCCAGACTAGCTGCATTTACCCTTTTTGCACAAATGTTTTTGACTCATCACATACACTGCTGCTACTGTTTATTATCTATCCTGTTGCCTAGTCACTTTACTCCTAGTTATATTTACTTTTCTATTATTTCTCTATTTTCTTTCTCTCTTCGTTGTTGGGAAGAGCCCGTAAGTAAGCATTTCATTGTTAGTCTACACCTTTTGTTTACCAAGCATGTGACAAATAACATTTGGTTTGATTTGGGTTTGGCATCGAAAGCATGCATACCTACTGTAAAATATGGTGGTGTATATTTGATGTTATGGGGCTAGTTTGCTTCCACTGGTCCTGGGGCCCTTGTTAAGGTCAACGGCATCATGAACTTTACCCAGTACCAGAACATTTTAACCAAAAACCTGATTGCCTCTGCCAGGCACACATCAAAGTCCGTAAAGAAATGGTTAATTGACCACAAAATCAACATTTGGCCATCTCAGTCTCCGAAATTGAACAAACCTGTGGTTGAATTGAAGAGGACAGTCCATTAGCGCAGACAAATGATAAAGGATCTGGAAATATTCTGTATAGATGAATGTAGGGATGGGGGACAGTAACATATCGCAACATTATTTTTTAATTATATTATATTGTTATTTCACTCCAAGTATCGATTTATTTTTGGGGTTTACTATCGGTAGCGTTAGCTAGCGCTAGTTGGCTGTACCTGCACCAAAAGTCCAGTATTTTTCATCATATAGCTTCTGTATTTCTCCATCTTCTTTTTGAATAGTGAGCCAACATGTTTTAAGTACTTTTATTTCCTTGACTGATCAAAACCCGTTTTCTCATGCTCTCTCCTGTCTCTCTGCAGCAGACATATAGTGAGCAATATGTTTGGAACATCAAATCGCAATAGAATCGCAGTATCTAATCACAATACAGAATTGTGAGAATCGTGAGAATCAAAATACATATCGTATCGGCATAATATTGTATTGTGAGGTCCCTGGTAACTACCAGCCCTAGAGGAGCCCTACAGCCCTCCCTGTGTGATCTCCAATCTCATAAATTTTTTAGAAACAGGCTCAGTGCCTCTTTCTCTGACAATTATACTAGTATAAAATAATATCATTCTAATTTTTTTAGCATACAATATAGCTCAGTATTTGTATTATTTGGGGTGGCAGGTAGCCTAGTGGTTAAAGAGTTGGGCCAGTAACCGAAAGGTAGCTAGATTGAATCCCCGACCTTACAAGGTAAAAATCTGTTGTTCTGCCCCTGTCACGATCGGTTGAAGGAGTGGACCAAGGTGCAGCGGACATGTTGTTCCACATTCTTTATTATAAATGTGAAACGTCAAAAACAACAAAATGATGACCGGATCGGACACTAAGTGTAGCGCACATAAACACATGCACTAACTGAAAACAATAACCCACAAAGGCAGGTGGGGAAGAGAACAAACTAAATAGGATTCCCAATTTCTACTATGCAGCATCACAGTATCTACTGTAGCTATGCTGTGGGATTTGAGCAACGCTATACAGAGACATGGAATTCTATAGCATTACTGCAGTCCTTATGGAAAACAAAACACTATTACGAGAGACCACTGTACTGGTGGAGATTTTCTCATCAAAACCTCTACAGTGATGACAGGCTTTTAATCAATTAAAAGTGTTGTGTTAGATTGTAGTGCATTGATTCTTAAATGTCTGGGTTCTTGGGGAAATTCTACCTCTGAAGATCTTGACTGGTCCTAGTGATGAGGAATACACATTCTAAATATTCTAGGCAATGAATGAATTAATAAATTAAGGAAGGAAGAATTAATGAATGAATGAATGTATGAAGGGCTCAACGGCAGTTAGGATATTACTCTTCATGACAGTGAATGGAATGGAATATGATTCTACTAGCACTTTGTGGACTACAATAGTAGTTCATCACTCCAACCAAGCTCCAACAAGCCCATTCACTAACACACTACCAGATATGATGGTTCTCCAACCAGGCTTCACAAGCCCATTCACTAACACACTACCAGATCTGATGGTTCTCCAACCAGGCACCAACAAGCCCATTCACTAACACACTACCATAAAGGATGGTTCTCCAACCAGGCTCCAACAAGCACATTCACTAACACACTACCAGATATGATGTTTCTCCAATCAGGCTCCAACAAGCCCATTCAGTAACACACTACCAGAAAGAATGGTTCTCCAACCAGGCTCCAACAAGCACATTCACTAATACACTACCAGATCTGATGGTTCTCCAATCAGGCTCCAACAAGCCCATTCACTAACACACTACCAGATATGATGGTTCTCCAACCAGGCTTCACAAGCCCATCCACTAACACACTACCAGATATGATGCAGCATTCTGCTAGCATGTTGCCTGCCGCCATCCCAGTTCAGTGTGAAAGCGGTTGGAGAGGTGTGAATGCCAGGAATTCACCTCCAGCAGTTTACCCATTGTGGACTGTACTGTAGTATAGGAGAAGACAGGAAATTAGTTTTCCCATTGTAAACTGTACTGTGGTATAGGAGAAGACAGGAAATTAGTTTTCCCATTGTAAACTGTACTGTGGTATAGGAGAAGACAGGAAATTAGTTTTCCCTTTGTAAACTGTACTGTGGTATAGGAGAAAACAAGAAATGAGTTTACCCATTGTAAACTGTACTGTAGTCTAGGAAAAGACAGGAAATAAGTTTACCCATTGTAAACTGTACTGTGTATAGGAGAAGACAGGAAATTAGTTTACCCATTGTAAACTGTACTGTGGTATAGGAGAAGACAGGACATGAGTTTACCCATTGTAAACTGTACTGTGCTGGTAGTCTAGGAGAAGACATGTAGTCTGGGGTGTATTTCTCTGAATGGAGCTCGCTACTTTACAGATAATCAAATAACACATTTCATTTATACAGATTTACAGTGATTAACAGAAACCTGGTCCTGAATCCCCAAACTGCCCCAAGCATTGGACAGACGGTACACTATTGCTGCTCTGTGAAATATTGACCAAACTTACAGTGAAGCAGACTTAGACTACACAGTAGTGTATCTTTCTATCAGTACACTACAACAACCTAATCAACATATAGAGTAGTACATTGAGTACCCTCTACAAGCGAGGAATAGTGAAGGCTAAAGGAATAGCAGCAGAGCATAAACACCTTAGTGGAATGACATATGATGACAGGCCTAACAGTAATGGCTAAAGGCTCAGCACTGTAGAATATGTCTTGGCCAAGTAGTGATCTACAGTATACCCACCTCTCTCCTTCTGCGTTTCTCTCTCTCTCCCTCTTTCTCCCTCTCTCCGTCTCTCTTACCATCCCTATCCCTCTCTCTGTCACACACACAGCAAGGTTCCTCTCTTTTTCTATTGCCCTCTCTCTGACTAGGACAGTCTCTCTCCATCTCTCTCTCTCCCTCCATCTTCCTCCCTCTCTCTTCATTAGTGCTGAGCGATTTGTGCTTTTTGAGGTTGGTTCGGTTTCAGTTCGATTATTAAGAAATAGTCACGGTTTTCAATTTCGGTTTAGATAATTTTTTAAACATGAAATATATTATGAAAAACTGACGTTAAAATGATTTCAGAGCTTTTTAATGGAAATCCCATAGCCCAAAATAGTAAACAGTAAATTGTCAAAACATTGAAAATATTCCATTGTCTCTGTCAGGTCCACATAACGTAGACATCAATAGAAAAAAAGGTGTACATTCCTCTCTCATGCAGTCTATGTGGACTGTGTGTACCACAGGAGGTTGGTGGTACCTTAATTGGGGAGAACGGGCTTGTGGTATTGACTGGAGCGGATAGGTGGAATGGTGTCAAATATATCAAACACATGGTTTGCAGCCTCCTGTGGTGTGTATCTAACCTAACGTAGCAGGTGTTAAAGTGTACCAGAGATCTATATACAATGACGAGATGCTCATGTCTATGCCCTAACAATGGTAGTCGTTGTCCCAAAAGTGGGAAGGCAGACGACAAGCTTAGGACCAAAATAATCCCATAGAAAGGCATAGGGCTTATTTTGGACAGATTTTGGAGAGAGTGAAACCTCTCACTACGCCTCTTCCTCTCTGATCCGTTACTGAGCCGTAAAAAACTGGCTCAATGGATTATGGTCATTGTAGTTAATTACCACGTTTCTGGATGAACTAGGTTGAATATTTGCTTAATGAAAACTACAACTCTCTTCAGCCCAGCGTCCCACATAGTTCTTGACTTGATTTCTCAGATTTCTCTTGTGAATTATTAGATTTCTATCTACAGTAATTGAACCGACATCTGTCATTTAGTTGTTTAATTAATAAACCCCCCCCCCAAAAAAATGACAGTTAGTCGTTCAGCACCACTTTTCATCTTTCATTCTCTCTCATCTCTCATCTCATCTCTCTCATCTGGTCATGGCTCACATCAACACCATTTTCCCAGAAACCCTAGACCCACTCCAATTTGCATACCGCCCTAACAGATCCACAGATGATGCAATCTCTATTGCACTCCACACTGCCCTTTCCCACCTGGACAAAAGGAACACCTATGCGAGAATGCTATTCATTGACTACAGCTCAGCATTCAACACCATAGTGCCCTCAAAGCTCATCAATAAGCTAAGGACCCTGGGACTAAACACCTGCCTTTAAAACTGGATCCTAGGCTTCCTGACGGGCTGCCCCCAGGTGGTAAGGGTCGGTAACAACACATTTGCCACGCTGATCCTCAACACAGGGACCCCTCAGGGGTGTGTGCTCAGTCCCCTCCCCCCCTGTTCACCCATGACTGCACGGACAGGCACGAATCCAAAACCATCATTAAGATTGCCGATGACACAACAGTGGTAGGCCTGATCACCGACAACGACGAGACAGCCTATAGGGAGGAGGTCAGAGACCTGGCAATGTGGTGCCAGGACAACAACCTCTCCCTCAACGTGATCAAGACAAAGGAGATGATTGTGGACTACAGGAAAAGGAGGACCGAGCACGCCCCCATCTCATCGACGGGGCTGTAGTGGACAGGGCTGTTGGTGTCCACATCACCAACAAACTAACATGGTCCAAGCACACCAAGACAGTCATGAAGAGGGCACGACAAAACCTATTCCCCCTCAGGAGACTGAAAAGATTTGGCATGGGTCCTCAGATCCTTTAAAGGTTCTACAGCTGCACCATCGAGAGCATCCTGCCTTGTATGGCAACTGCTCGGTCTCCGACCGCAAGTCACTACAGAGGGTAGTGCGTACGTCCCAGTACGTCACTGGGGCCAAGCTTCCTGCCATCCAGGACCTCTAGGCGGTGTCAGAGGATAGCCCCAAAAATTGTCAAAGACTCCAGCCACCCTAGTCATAGACTGTTCTCTGTGCTACCGCACAGCAAGCAGTACCGGAGCGCCAAAGTCTAGGTCCAAAAGGCTTCTAAACAGCTTCTACCCCCAAGCCATAAGACTCCTGAACATCTAATCAAATGGCTACCCAGACTATTTGCATTGCCCCTCCCCCTCTGTCTTTTACACTGCTGCTACTCTCTGTTATTATCTATGCATAGTCACTTTGATAACTCTACCTACATGTACATATTACCTCAATTACCTCGACTAACCGGTGCCCCCGCACATTGACTCCTGTATATAGTCTCGCTATTGTTATTTTTCTGCTGCTCTTTAACTAATTGTTACTTTTATTTCTTATTCTTTTTCAACTGCATTGTTGGTTAGGGGCTTGTAAGTAAGCATTTCACTGTATTGTTGTATTCGACGCATTTGACTTGATTTGATCTCTCTCTTACACACGCATGTGCTTGCACGCCATTTATACAGACACACACACACACAAAAACACACACACCCTGTCAGTCAAGAGTTTGGCAGTGTGTTTGTTTAGGCCAAACACGTATACACATCATGGTAATCAATATTTCTCTCTTTCATGCTCTCCCCCATATTTTATCACTCCTCTCCTTACCCCCCTTCATTCCCTCTTTAGTCCCCTGTTTCCTCTTCTCTACCCGTCCTCCTCTCACTCACTCATGTTCCCTCTATTTACCTTCTTTCAACAAACGGCATTTCTACCCAGATGGCATTTCTACCCGTCTCTCTCTCTTTTGTTCTCTGTCTGTCTTTCATTTCTCCAGTCCCTTCCTCCTCTCCTCTTTTTTTCACCTTCCCTATTTGTTCCAAAGGACTCGTCAGGGTCAAAGAACAGGCAGACTGTGAAACAGAGGGAGAGGAGGGGAGGGGATAGAGGGAGAAAGAGAGAATATCATGTCAGCAAGCCCTGTTAATCAAAGAAATTGTGTTAGCACCTGAATTCATGAAAAACTGAGTGAGAGAGAGAGAAAGAGAGCGCGAGAGAGAGGAGGTGATGGGGTGAGAGAGAGAAGTGAGGGGGAGGTTGAACCAGAGAGGGGAAGGCAGGGAGGTTGGCACAGAAAGTAAATTGAAAATTATTTGCTATCTATCATGCAATCATTATCTTCTTGCGTGATTGTTTGCATGTATCATTGTGTGTAGACTGCATTAACCCCTATAGCTCTGTCTATTATTATCTTTCTGTGTGTGTGTGTGTGTGTGTGCGTGTGTGTGTTTTGCAGTGATCTTAATTGTTATTATCATTCATGCAGTACAATAACCACCTCCACCCCTATCTTTGTCTCTGTTTGCTATTTACACCCTCCCTCCCTTTCTCCCTCCCTCTCCCCCTCTCTCTCTCTCTCTCTCCCTCCCTCCCTCCTTTCTATTTCCCTTCTCGCTCATATTGTTTCTTCTCAGCCTGTAGCCTAAATAGCACCTATTTCATCTTCCCTCTCCCTCTGGCCCCACCCCCCATCATTTCCCTCATCTCTCTCTCTCCATTGTTGGTTCCCCTTCTCTATACTTTATTGCTGTTTCAGTATTGCTCCAGCCAAAGCTAACTTATATTACCCCATGATTGGATTCAGAATCCATTACACTCTCTCTCTCCTCCTCTCCCTCTCGTTCTCCCTCCCCCGTCTCTCTCCATCCCTCTCTCTCTCTCTCTCTCTCTTTCCTTTGCACCCTCTGTCTAGGCCATTCCTGATGTGAACAAACGTGCAATTCTGGGAGAATGTTGCAAGAACATCTAAGTCTTCTAAACTCCTCAATCTCTCTCTCTCTCTCTCTCTCTCTCTCTCTCTCTCTCTCTCTCTCTCTCTCTCTCTCTCTCTCTCTCTCTCTCTCTCTGTCTCTCTCTCTCTCGTTCTCTCTCT
>QNTS01002970.1:46341-83920 GCA_003317085.1 Hucho hucho
GAGAGAGAGAGAGAGAGAGAGAGAGAGGGAGAGAGAGAGAGAGAGACTTTAACACTGTACATAGACATTTGAAATGTCTATATTCCTTTGAAACTTTTGTGAGTGTAATGTTTACTGTTCATTTTTAGATTGTTCATTTCACATTTGTTTATGATCTATTTAACTTGCTTAGGCAATGTAAACATATGTTTCCCATGCCAATAAAGCCCATTGAATGGAATTGAGAAGGCAAGAGAGAGGGAGGGGGAGAGAGAGAGAGGAAGGAGGGACATATTCATTTGGAGAAGTTCACATTTACCTTCAAACCACCGTGCCAAACTCTGGGGGCCATTGGGTTTAATTAGGGCAGAACCATCATGTTATTACTGTAGCTAAAGACCCCCTCAGCCTTTTTCTCTCAATCTGTTCCAGTTCATACACTGTCAATAAGAAACAGATTGCCTGGTTTGGATTGTAGCTCACAAGATTTAAAGCCGGTCCCAAATAGCTCCTTAACCCTCCTTTTTGCCCTAACCCTTCAGTGTTTGTAGATCTGTAAGGTAGAAGCAATATGGTGGAAGCCCCCCCCACTACACTGCTTATACCCAGAATTTTGAGATCTGAAAACATTGAAGGGTTAGGGCCAAGGGGAGGGTTAGGGAGTGATTTGGGACCAGCTAGTACAGAACATAAAAGAGGAATGGAAGGTCTCCATTCACAGCGGTTCAGGAATGGCTTGACTAACCTAGTGTCCTCTCTACTGACCTATATCACATTTGTTTGACCTGCTAATCAATCAGTCAGTAGATCTGTTTAACTGGCCTTACGGCTTCCTAAATGTGCGTTCAGTGATTGAGCGGAGTGATGACATACTCATGTTTGTGTAAGTGTGTAGGCCTACGGACAGTTTGTCACACACACATTCTTACTGTAATCAGTCTGATTTCACTTTTCATCCTTGAATCTTTGAGTGACATGACTTCCTAGACATATGGAGGTCATTGACCTTTAACTTCTGCTGCCCTGTGTGATCAGTCTTCTAAATTTAGCATGGTTGTACAGAAAGAACAAATACTTATTTTAAAATGGAGACAGCATTTTGATTCCCACTGCCTGTAAAGGGGAAACACTAGCCCTCAGAAACCACACACACACCCTCTTGAAATATTCTACAATAAACTTACATATTTTCCCCCCTCCTTTTCCCCTTCCTCTTTCCCTCTGTCCTTAAAATATTTCTCTCATTACGATACATAGGAAGAAAGCTATCGGCCAGAACTCACCGCCTCGCCACGAGGGAACAGTATTATTTCAGCCTCGAGTAAACTGGTCACTAGCCAGAGGGGCCGGACCCCCCCCAACCGGGACTCAAAACTGCCAAAAATAACCATCCCTAGTCCCATTGACCACAAGCCTAACCTGGATGCGAGCTAGCGGCTAGGCTAACTCCGCTAATGGGCTAATTTAGGTCAATGTTTACTTGTATTTAACACTAGCTAGTGGTTAGCTGCTACTGTAGGCTATTGCTAGGTTAATGGGATAATATGTAAATGTTTACACATACTTAACAGTTTGTTGAGTAGATGAATGTAACCCACTCTGTTGTTGAGGGTTAATGCAATTCCTGAATGCTTAGCTAAGCTCAGGACCATCATATGATGATAATCAGGGGCGCAACTTTGGTTTTAGAAGTGGGGGGGGCATAATAATATATATATATACAACGGGTGGGTCTAATCCTGAGTGCTTATTGGTTAAAAGCGCTTTCCAGCCGGTGTCTATTCCACAAGTTACCACCGGCTAAATCTATGATGTTAAAATGCTTACTCTGTTCCATCTGACTGTGCAATCCACTGTCTCATCAACCCAACCAGGCACTTTATAAACTTGAACTCCACTATAAAAAGCATCTAGACATTATCTCACATTTCTTTTAGACTAACATTTCATATTCAACAGTGGAGATTTGTATAAACCTTACTGTCTGTCTCTCCAACATTTGCAACATTGTTTCAATAGTCAAATTAGATCTCCTACTGTCCCATAGTAATGAACGTGTTGGGAGTCAGGACGAGACAGACAGGCAGGCAGCGTTTCTCAGCCAGTCGAAATCAAGAATCAGCTGGCCTCATTTTTATGGATATATACAACAAAATATAAATTGAAAAAAGGTCAAACAAAACGCAGCTAATTTGCTGTGTTTCCAGCTTCAGTTTGAAGTGATTGTGTTAGCTGTGTTGTTGGCTAGCTCCTCTGAACAACAGTGGTGTGATGAGTGAGCACATTATCTATGCCAGGCGAAATCGCGACTCATTAGCTTCTTGTTATGGATGAATCCAAATAAATGTTACATGTCCACCCCCGTCCCCAGTGAAAGTTGGCCCCTGATGATAATACACCTCAAAGCGTTTTTGGTATGACCTTCATCAGGGTCCTATTCATTAGGCACCAAATGGAGGAGAACAGACTGAAAGAGGGAGCGATTATAACTTGTCTAATAACAAAGGCTTGTTCGTTTCCCATTGCAAATCTGTATACGTTGTACTCTAATGAATACTGTACGACCCTGTTTACCAGGACATAGTTAATAACTGAATCGAAACACACACAGTATCGATTTAACCTGGAGACTGTTCTTGTTCTCAAGTATGAAGGGTTATTAGTTAGCTACTGTAAGTCTGTCATTGTTGATCCATCCATATAATAGTTGTTCTATTTCCATGGATCCATCTATCTCACTCAACACGGTGACGATGCACGATATTGCTATTAGAAAGAACTAGACAGAAATTCTGGTTGTGGTTGATGCACGTGGACATTTACAGTAGGACAAAAAAGTGCTTACGCAGTTGTCTTTCCTTGATTTTGACTTTGTTATAAGATGTTCAGGACAGGTTTGCCTTGTAAATGAAGCTCAGCAGGCATTGTTTAACAGTCTCCAGGGTAGAGGAGTACAATTAAGTACTTTTCAGCCTGCTGCGGTGTTCGACCAAACAAGCCCTTTTCTTACTACACAGCATGAAACATGGAAGGCAGTTTACTTGTACTATCTGTACAAGTTAAGTATTGATTGAGTTAGTATTTTAAGTGCTTAAAAAGATATTCAACTTGAAAATATGTCCCTGATGTTCCTCCTCTCCTCTCCTCTCCTCTCCTCTCCTCTCCCCTCCGCTCCCCATTTAGGTTTTGACTGTCAACCTGGGAGCTATCCCTCTGTGCCTGTGTAGTTTTAAAGGCCCTGGTAACCCACTACCCCTAGCTCCGGTCACATTGTGTTGTAACCTCTGTAAGTGAGACCTCTTCTCCTGTTAACTCTCCAACACTGGGGACTGGCATAGCCAGGTGGGCCTTTGTTATGGGGTTATAGGTAGACAGCACTGACAGTACACTAGTGTAGAGTAGTGTTAAGTAGTGTTCAATACAAAACAGACGTTTGTGATTGGAGTTGAATTGTGAGATTATTAGAGAAATATGTACTAAATAATCATAGAATTACAGAATATAGAATCATAGAATTCTATAGTGTAAAATTATAGAAATATAAAGAATTGGTGTTGTTGTTCTATGTGGGTATATCTATATGGACATATATATCTGGATGTCTATAGAAGCGTAGCAGTGGATCCTAAGAAAGTGAACATGCCCATTGAAAATCCTGGAAATCTATCACCTATAAAGAAGAGGATATTGGCAGCATTGCCAACACTGCAGCAGGCAGGACCAAGGACAGAAAAAGCAAATATCCTGCTAGCTGGTGGAAGAATTCTCCTTCCCCAAATTATTTCCATTAAAATCCCAGCTCTAACTATAGTCTCACTGTCAGCTGAATACAATAGCTTCAGTTGTTTCTCTTTAGTTGGAGGGTAATCTGCTGACCACTGATGACACCCGGGTAGGAGCTAGAGTCCGTCTGGTCACAATGGACAGTATTCTGACCTGACTTGGCTAGCCATTAGAACAATATAAGGGCAATATTCATGATCCTCTGTGGAGAGCTACAAAGAGGCTAATTGAGGCAGGGCATTGACTCTGAAAGGGCTAGCATGCCTTTATGCCACTAGGGAGGTAGAGAGAGATGGCTACAGACCTTGGATTGGTCTTCTGGTCTCGGGTGAAGTGTGTGGGTGTGTTCACTCACAGCGACAGCCCAGGAGAATAATTTCCTTAACCTCTCATTAAAAAGACCACTAACTGCATCGTCATCCTGATGAAACACCAAGCTGTTCCAAGCATCATTCTGCCCTCTGCAGTTAACACACACACACACACACTCTCTCTCTCCCCACCAGCAGTCACAGCATAGCCCAGCACAGCACAACACCCACCCATTCAACAGGGCTAGTTCCGCTCCACAGTCCGCATATCCTTAATTTAGCCGTAGTTTAGCTAGCAACATAATCCAATAATAATCCATTAAGAAGACTTAAACAGATCCTCCCTCTCTTTCTCTCTGATGGAGGAAACGAGGAAAGGGGGGTTGAAGAGGAGGAGGGAGGGAGGGAGGATGGTTTCAAACGTCACATGATCAGGTTGTCAGTTGGCCCTACTCATTTCTCTCTCTCTCTCTCTCTCTCTCTCTCTCTCTCTCTCTCTCTCTCTCTCTCTCTCTCACATATATATACTCTCATAATTGCTCACTCCTCCCACACACACACACACACGCCTCTCTCCGTCTCTGCGTGCGGGCTGAGCTGTGTGTGTGTACGTGTGCGTGTATGTTAATGAGGTCAAGGAGTGACAGACACCCTATGTGTGTCTCCTCTGTGCTTCTGTCCTTCACTTGACTCTCATCATGTCCCTCTGTTGTTGCTTCTTTTTTAGGGACTATGGATCATCCAAGCGCAAATCAGGTAAGGCACCTGTCTTTCCACTGCCCTATTGATTTAAAGTGTCTTCATGTTTTCTACAGTGTGTATGTTTTAAGACATTGTAATTCTGTCAGCATACTAACCTCTAAAGGGTAATTGATTGACTTAAGTAGATGGAGGGATACTTTACCCACCTTCGTCTTCAACCTGTAGCACTGAATGATCTGTCATCCTGGTGAATGGTACTTGTCACACAGCGTGATCTATCTTTCCCTTTAACTGTCATGTCTATCTGTCAATGTGGGTTTTGTTTACTTGTCCGCTAACGGAACAGAACAGTGACAGACTGTTGACCAGTGTTTTTGGGATGCGTTCCAACTGAACAAACCCTCTGTATAGCCTTGCCTTGCCTTGCCTTGAGCCCTGGGTGGGGTCGATAAAGTATTGAAACTCCTGGTGATGTCTCAGGAAGCATAGCCGTTGATGTTCCTGTTCTGTCTGCCAGGATAAATTATTTTCTGTTTGCTTCCTAAACGGCATCTTATTCCCTATATAGTGCCTTACTTTTGTCCAGAGCCCTATGGTCAAAAGTAGTGCACTATAAAGGGAATAGGGAGCCATTTAGGGCACAGCCATGGTCAAAGCCGTTAAAAGATTTCTTGGCTGTGGGCTTTGGTTTAAGGAATAGCGATAGCTTTGTATGACATATACATGAAATTAATGTAGAGTGTGAAGGATGCTGGGGCAGATCCTAGAGGGAGACACCATTGTGTATACTGTATCACTACTGCGTTGGAAAGTGGGTGGGTTAGCCTGGTTCAAGATCTGTTTGTGCTGTCTTGCCAACCCCCATGGTCAAAGACTTGGCAGGACTTGGCTGGTATGTGTGTGGTAGAACATATGACTTCCTCTTCTTGTATACTAGGCTATTCAATATGACTGACCTATGGTATATGAACTTGTTCAGTGGGTCAGATATATACTGTGACTAAGCTGTTTATCCATACATTCATACTTAAAAAGGTTTTGAGGTAGACATTAGCCATCGTAACGTGTTAGCATGGTGATGATATAGAAATAGTTGCTTAGCCATGGCATAAGCTGTACGTGCGTGAGTCACCATTATTAAATCAAAGTTTATTGGTTGCGTACACAGATTTGCAGATGTTATCGCAGGTGTAGCGAAATGCTTACTGCGAAGTTAGCTAGGAGCTAGAAACAGGGTGATCGTGTCTATCAGCGCCATCTTATCCGTGTTATGTGCATCTTAAAGGAATAGCTCAACCAATATGTGCATCTACAAGGGATTGCTCAACCAATATGTGCATCTTAAAGGGATAGCTCAACCAATATGTGCATCTTAAAGGGATAGCTCAACCAATATGTGCATCTTAAAGGGATAGCTCAACCAATATGTGCATCTTAAAGGGATAGCTCAACCAATATGTGCATCTTAAAGGGATAGCTCAACCAATATGTGCATCTTAAAGGGATAGCTCAACCAATATGTCCTTCTTAAAGGGATAGCTCAACCAATATGTACTTCTTAAAGGCATAGTTCAGGTGAAACCATGCTAATATTGGACTTTTATGGGTTTAGAAAATTCTAGCTAGCTAAGTAAGCGGTTGGTGACAGTGGCTAAATAAACAAAACAAAAGCATGGATTGCGCTCTGTTCTTGTCCATGGACTGCTTTCAGGGTAAGACCAATAAGACCAATAAGTAGATTTGGTCATTTAGGTGAACTATCCCTTTAATATCTCTCTTTCCCTCACACAGAGGTTGGGAGAGTGAAGAGAGAAGCACATGTCAGACTTTTGCATGCATTTTTTTATAGAAAAGAGCAGGAAATGCTTTGTGGTTAATGATCAATGACATTTCCGTCTGTTCTGAAGCCTTAAAGGCAACTTTTTGATAGTTTAGTAGTGGCTGACTGCCCATATCTACAAGCCAATATGATTTTCAGATTGTTTGTTATATTGCATGGTGATATCAGGGTGCATTGCAGTAATATTATACTGAAATAATTTACCTTCAACTAGTTTTCCTTCTAACTTTGGTCTTACTTTTTTCAATCTGTTTTTAAAATCAGTTCCAACAAGCTTCAAGAACATTGAGTTTAATCAGAATGACTAATAGCAGTTAATCAAAGTCAATCATAATTTGCTAAATGTAACCGACAAGTTGTTTGGAGCATAGAACACGCACCCAACGCACTTCCTTCAACTCTCAGGTTTGCCAATTCCCCGAATGAGATCACATCTATTTAATTTACTTAGAAACTGACTGCTTTAAATGGGATATAAGACATTGGTGCCTTTTCCTCATCCTCTTCCTGAGTGCTGATCTAGGAACTGTTTAGCCTTTTAGATCATACTGAATGAGATTACATGGACAGCAAGGACCTGATCCTAGATCAGCACTCCTCCTACGGATGTTTTATGAATCCGGGCCTTTTGTTTGGGCTGAGGAACAGGTGGTTTGGTGTATCTGCAATGGCAGTGAGGTGAATGGTTTGAGATCTTAGCTGGTTGGCATCAGATCCAGTGATCCCTTTGTGATTAAGTGGGGTTACTTTAGTCCATCTGTCTGTCAAGATGATGTTTTGTCTGGATGGACAGACAGTAAGTTCAGTAGTTCACCCATCTGACAGGTTGTTGCATAATAGCCTGAGTATTTACTTAACTTATTGGTTTATTGGGATCCCCATTAGCTTTTGCCGAAGCAGCAGCCATTCTTCCTGGCATCCACACAAAAACGTCAAACATGACAATAACACAGAAACACTGATAGACAAGAACAGTCACACAAATGGGAAATAATAAATAAATAATAATGTGTGTGTTAGAGTGTGTGTGTGTGTCATGACCTGACAAGGGAAAACTCCGGAACGTAGTTATAGCCTCAGGGTAACGTCAGGTCAAGTGGGCAGGAAAAGTCCTAGCCTGCCCATTATGTGTGAAGGGAGGCTGGGGCTTCAGGAATCCCATGATAGGCTGGTGCTGCTACATGTCCAATGGATATCGACCAATGGTATCTCTTTGCATATGAAAGATAGCCTCGCCATATCTTCCCGACCCAGGATGTGAACTCGAAACCCTCTACATAAGAACACAGAATATAGGTTCCCTGAACTTTAGACCCCCCGTTGTTCGTTCCTCAGCAGGAATCACCATAGGAGGGAGTGACTCTCTTAGCTGTATATTAGAACCAGTAGTTAACATGAGGGACAGGGTTATTGTAGCACGCTACTGTAGTTTGTGGTGCGTTTTATTTGGGTTTTATCTGCAGTATAAGTCTAGAGATGACATAGTGTTAGCCTTCCCATAGACTCTGTTTACAGTATGGTCTGCATGGCTCCATGTCTGCAATGCCACAAAATTGCATGGAGTTAGTTACACCATATAGGCTACACCACTAACTGATTATCTGACCTTTTCCAAGTTAATACTGATTCCTCTATTAACTTTATATGTTTCATTCAGCTTTTACACAATATTCGTCCCTTTTTACCAATTTGACATTTACTTTCTTCACTTATCAGCTTCATCTACATAGTGGTGGAATAATCCTAATATAAAAACCGAAACCTCCTCAGTCCAGACAAAGACCTCCGAGGTAAAACAGGCTGTGAGGAAAATAAAGGTCAGAAGTGGATGGGAGGGGGTCCCTCCCTCCCTCCCTGTCAGTCCTAGAGAGTGTCTGCCTTGCATGTGAAGGCCAGATGCAGTGAACAGAGGCTGCTTCCCAAATAGCATCCTATTCCCTTAATAGTGCACTACTTTTAAGCAGGACTCATAGGGCACTGGTCAAAAGTAGTTCACTATAGAGAATAGGGTGCCATTTGGGACGCACCCAGAGTGAATGTGGAGGCCAGGGGTTGAAAGAGAATGTCAGTCTGAATACAGGCCCTCGTCTAGCGTTTACGTGGCATGGCGCATACAATTCCAGCGTGACGTAGAAATGCCTAATAGGGTTTACGTGGGGCCTGCCGGGCTGGGGAGAGGAGGAGTGTGGGTGTTCGATTGTGCATGTGTGTGTGTGTGTATGCGTGTGTGTATATGTGTTTGTGGTTGGTGTGTGAGAGCCTGTGTGTGTTTTGTTAGGAATGGTAAGAGGGGTGGTGATTCTTTTTTGTTGGGGGGGGTGTAACACAAGGAAGAAGACAACACCACATGGTTATGACAGCTCATCCTCCCAAGAAACAACAAATGTAGTCATTCTTCCTGCCTCACTAGGACCTTGTCATTCTCTGCATTGAACCTCATCAGGCAGCGAGCTCTTTAAATGTCAACGTATCATCCTTTGGTATTATCCCCTGTCTGTATGTCAAGATACAGCTGATCTGGAGACCAGGAGACCCATGAGGCGGCGCATAACTGGCCCAGTGTCATCCGGGTTAGGGGAGGTTTTGGCCGGTCGGGATGTCCTTGTCCCATCGCAATCTACGGACTCCTTGTGGCGGGCACGGCGCATGCACGCTGATTTCGGTCGCCCGTTGTACAGTGTTTCCTCCGGCACGTTGTTGCGGCTGGCTTCCGGGTTAAGGAAAAAGGGGTTAAAAAGTATTAAAAAATTATGAAATAAAAGTAAGAAAACCCATAGCTCTTTCACCCAACATTGGCTGCAGTCAGTGCAGTCATAAGCCACTGCAGTGACAATACAAGCAGACAGTCCTACAATGCCCAACACTAAGAGATATTTGCTCTCTGTTGTAATGGTTGGCTTGGAGAGAGTGTAGCTGCGTTTACCTAGCTCTTGTAACGGCCGAGGTCTCTCCCAAAGAGAAATGAGAAAGATAAATGTTTTAGCATCCAGATCCCACTGTGACTGAGTGACATGACTCAAAACAAAAGGAGAGAGAGAGGGGAGGGATGGCAAGAGAGTGAAACATGGAGAGAGAGAACCAAACACAGTCCCAGTCTAAATAGAAAGAGAGAGAGAGAGAGAGAGAGAGAGAGAGAGAGAGAAAGAGAGAGAGAGAAAGAGAGAGAGAGAGAGAGGGAACAGACCAGACTGTGAAACAGATGTAGCTTGAGCTATTTGGCCTCACCCCTCTCTCTGTCCACCCACACTCTGACTCCCAGCTGGGTGAGTTAGCGACTATTTTGTCACCGCTCATGGCCGTTCCACGCCAGTATTTTTGTCATCGCCACCGCCAGTGTTTGTCATTGATAATGGTTAGCATCACTCTCGGTTTGCGATTGTCATTGAGATCAATGTGTGGTTGGTTCACATTTGGGTGTCGACTCAATAATGGTTCGTAGTTATTTGTTGTTTCTAGCTGTAGTCTTGTCTGTGATCCTTGTTTGTCATTGTGAATGGTTTTCTCACAGTTGGATACTGTGTCTACACTGTTAACTGCTGTCGTCTCAATATTGGTTAGCCGGTATGTGTTGTTTCTAGCTGTTTTTCTAGTCTTGGCATTGGTTGACAAGTGGTTATCACTTCTTTCCGGACACATCCTGATGTGTGCTGACAGCTAGCTCTGTGAGGTACCGTCACTAGGCACAGCATGCTAGAGTCTCTCTTTGCTTTGACTCACATGCTTTTAATGTGATGAAGACATCTTGGAAATGGAACTTGTTATTTTGGCAACAAAATCCACCAGACAGATTTCAAACCCTTAATGTGTTGTGACATCTGTTGTGAAATGTATTGTCATGTTTTTCAAATGGTCTATGACTGTCTTAACTTTGCTGGACCCCAGGAAGAGTAGCTGCTGCCCTTGCAGCAGCTAATGGGGGATCCATAATAAATACAAATACAACTGAACTTCGACCAGACAAGCTGTCTCAATGTCTTTCAGTCAAAACATTTTATCTTCTCTGCTTGAAAGCTTATAGTATAGAGTGATTGTAGGCGGGGGGATGAGTGATTATGGGGGATGGATGAAAGAGAGAGAGAGACAGGGAGAAGGAGGGGGAGAGAGAGAGAAACAGACAGCAGCTAGCTTTTCCAAACATAATCTACTAAATCGAAGAAATTACGGGACAGATGGCTAATAAGCCGTTCCAACCAAAACCTGGAAATTAGTGACCTTAGAAAAGCTATTTGTCACCGCCACAAGTCTCTTAATTGCTGGTTAATGTGGACCTTTTGGGGTTGGTGGATGGAGGAAAATGACCCACGCCATACCAGCAGGAGGGAAAAAGAAAACACAGTGACTGGAGTCTGCTCGGGTTAGTGGGCCATCATCAGAGAACCCTGAAAGGAATTAAGCAGTGTGTGTGTGTGTGTGTGTGTGTGTGTGTGTGTGTGTGTGTGTGTGTGTGTGTGTGTATGCAGCAGCGGGCTCTCCACTCTCCAGTTAATATCAATCATATGTTGAGTGCTGCGCTGAAAGAAACATCTCTCGCTAGCTGGGTTTAGTTTGGGGAGTGTATGTTAACTGGGGTTGACCCGGCTGACCCGGGCCACTCTACAAGCCTCCCTGGGGGACCAGCATCAATCTCCTCAGCTCACTGTGACTCTGGAGAGAAAGAGAGAAACAGAGAGAGAGAGGCTCTGACCTTTATTTTATAATTTGAAAACTGAAAGGGATGTGGATTTTCCCTCACAGCGGGGGAGTGTGAGGGAATGGGGTGGAGGTGTGGTAGGGGTCGAGGGTCACAGGGTGGGGTAGAGGGACCTCCTGTGGTGTTCTGGCTAGGATGGATTCCCTCCTGAAATTATTTCAAGGAGAATGTCCCACAATGTTTTCAAGATAATGATATCCTACTATGCATTCGGTTGGGTCATTTTCCTTGTTCTCTGCAAGCTGCTGGTTCCATGCTGTCGTTGTTTCCCAACCCTTCATATTGGTTATGGTTGGGGTTTATGGCCGGCCCAGACAGCCCTAGTTTTGTCTGCGTCCCCAGGTGAAGGATGATTTCAGACAGCGCTTCCGAGAAGAGAAGGATAGTTTGGACAGGAAATTTGAAAATATAAACCTCATTGATGACGACAGACACCCTGCCTTGTCCCCCTCCTCTACCTGATTTCTAATACCCAGTTTTCACCGATTTTGGTATAATGGACACACACACCCTGCAGACGTGTTACATTTCATTTCCTGACGAGATGGTGATGTCTGAGCTGTGTTTGTAGAGGGGAGCCTGGGAGGGGAGAGCCTTCGAAGGGGGCCAACGCCCCCCTCTGACAATCCAGGAGGGGATTGTGGGAGAGAATGGGATGAAGGGAGGGGTGTGCCACGAAAATATGTGTCAGCCCAGGATCATGCGAGGCTATTTCAGTTCTACACTCTCAATTGCTACAATATGTGCTGCTGAAGGAAGACAGGAGACATTTCTGCAATAACAGTCTTCTGTGATGGTCATATGCAGTGTATCACAACCACATGAACAGGGATTGAAGTACTTTCTGCAAAACACTGTTTTGATGTAAATCAGTGCTCTCTACAATGGCAAAGATATTCTTTTTTTGCACTGTAGAGACTGTTCAGGTCCTGCTGTTTGTGATCAGGAGGGAATAACAGAAACATTATGACGTTGATGAGATGTTTGTGTGCTGAGAATCTTGGACTGAATAACATCTCCTTTCCTCTCTTCCTCCCTTTCTTCTTCTCTTCTTCGGGCCTACAGTATGGATGTACGGCTTTACCGACAGTCCAAGGAAAGAGGCCTCAGGTAGTCCTACTTGTGTGCGTGGCACAGGAGGTTGGTGGTAGCTTAATTGGGGAGAATGGAGCTCGTGGTAATGCTGGGAGCGGAATCAGTGGAATGGTATCAAATACATCAAACACATGGTTTCCATGTGTTCGATGCCCTTCCGTTTGCTCTGTTCCCAGACGTTATTAAGAGCTGTCCTCCCTTCAGCAGCCTCCTGTGGTGCGTGGGTGGGGTGCATACGCTTGTGCCTGTGTGTATGTCGCAACGCTGGTGTGTGTGTTGTGGTGGCTATGCTTTCTATAACCACATGCCCAATGGCTTTTCCATGTTTGTCAATTTTTTGGGGGGTTTCACTTCTTTTGCTTTGCATGCATGCACTGACTGTCACTGGTTTCTGTTTATTTCCTTACCCATCTGCTCAAGATCAACCGTTCACATTCTGTCTTACTTTACTGACTTTAATCTCTGCATCCCTATGGACCTGCCTTACTGGATGGCTGTCAAACATTCAATGCACTTTCAACACTTAGGCACCTTGCCAAACTTTTGCTGCCTGGCCACAGTGTGATATACAGTGCAGTTGAAATCAGGAGTCTGGTTCTTTATGCTTGAGCTCAACATGTGGATCTAAGATCATGATGGTCAATCAAAGACAGAGAGAGAAAGAAAGAAAGAACAAGGAGAGAGAGGAGAGAGAGAGAGAGAGAGAACACGTCTGCAACTCTGCAAATAAACATCTCAGCGATTAATGTGTTTTTCTCCAGAAATAAACACATCACATCAAGCTTTAAACAGGAATAGAAAGGGCCTGAATCCCCCACCATCTGGGGAGCATTTTCCAAATGTTCTCCCAGTCAACTTAGGCGTAATTGGTGCAACATTTAGAGAAAAAATACTTTGTTTCCTTGTATTAGCACTTTCGAAGTGTCAATGTGAGTTTTGAAGAAAAAATGATCCGGCCATGGCCCACGCTATTATGAGATTGACACCAACATATAAGCAACTGTTATGATTCATGATGTTTCCCGGTTGTACACACAACAGTCGACCGTATCCGTAGAGACAGCATGCGGCATGTGGAGGGTTGATCCGGTGTAATTTTATAACTAAGTTTGACCCCATTTGCACCCTGTAGTGCCTTACATATGTTCATTTGCCTGCATGTGCTTTGGCCATATCTCAAATTACACCCTATGCCCTATATAGTGCACTACCTTTGACCCGAGCCCACATAGGGGTTGGCTATATAGTAATAGTGAACTCACTGTAGGGAATCAGAATAATATTATGCTGTCATAAGGGTTAAGAGAAAGGAAAATATTTTCCGTTCTCAAACAACATGAGTAGAGGGAGGGGTTAGGAAATAGGAGATAGGAAATAGGAAATATAAGGCCCATCAGAAAGATTTGAGACTTAATCTGTGTCTATTTGACCATATTAAGCAGTCACAGACAGGGGAATCTTCGATGGGGAGACTAATAGCGTTACCTTGTGTTGTTGGCTAGCCTTTTTGTTTATATAGGCCCATGTGGAGATACTTAACTGTGTTATATTCCAATGAAGCGTCTAAGAGTTTGACCGTTAAAACTCTACATTTTAAATTGAATTATTAAATCCCAATCATCTTAATAAGCTTATAGCACAGATAGGTGCTATAAATTGCACCCTGTTCCCTATTTAGTGCACTACTTTTGACCAAGGGCCATATTAGTCTTTAGCCAAGGTGTTGGGTTGAAATGAGATGTGCTCCCAGATCTGTTTGTGTTGTATAGCCAACTCAGTCTATGGCCTGGCATGGCAATGACAATAGGATTTGACAAGACAGCACAAACAGATCTGGGACCAGGCTATAGCAAATACACAGGCAGAATGATAGAATGATACAATAGCTGGCAACAATCATACAGTGTAATCATATTCATATGGACACAGCAATTGGGTGGGTGTAGAGTTATGCTGATGGGTCTTCATTTTCCCACTTATAGTACTTGTTATGCACTCATATTTGTAAAGATTTTTCTTTTAGGTAATTATTGGACTAGAGTAGAATAGAAAATAATAAAATAGAATAGAATAGAGATCTACATGCAATAGCCACTTGCCAGGTGCTGTGCAGCAATAGCATGACCCAGACTCTTTCACACAACAGCAACACACACACACAGTAGTGCATTTTAGGATCATCTGCCTCCTGCATGTTCTTCTGTTCTGACCATTTCTCCTACCTCACTACCTTTATGTCTGCTCACAAATCAATGTCCACAAGAACTCGCAGAATGCATGTTCATGTGTGTGTCCAATGTTTGGTTTCCACATTCGTTCGCACAGAAAGTGGAGGTCCTTGGACCTAGCTAGGTGCCTAGAAAAACAAATATGGCTGCTAGTGTTTGGGGTTTTTCCTCGTGATGTTTGGAAATTCTCCTGGAAAAGAGACGTAAACATTAAGGGACACACATGTTGGCATGGTGCTATTTACTGGGCAATGGATCGCATCATTGTCTATTGAATCCTAGACAAAGAGTTGGTGGCTGAGGGTAATTAACTTTTCTGGAGTGCTGTGATATCAATTTAGGAATACACGGAATGTATATTTAAACTCTTCAAACTCAGGTTAGATAAGACATCATTGTACTTATGAATAAGGACAAAGAGAAATCAAGTAGAGCCTTTTAGAGGGCAGGAAATGAGTTACTATTTGAAGAAAAATCCCAAAGCGTTGGTACAATCATACCAATGCGTAGAAAAACGTCAACAAACAGTGCTTGTGACTTAAATCAAACACACACCACGTGAACTTTGTAAATGAAGTCATTGCTGGCACTCAAGAGTTTATCATTGGGAGCTAGAATGAGAAGAAGAGAGAGGGCAAAAAATGAGAGAGAGACAGATGCTGGGCCTATGTTTATGTGAAACACAAGAAGAAAGCGTTTCAACTTGGGTTATGCCGCACTCTTGTTTTCCTCTCTCTCTCTCTCTCTCTCTCTCTCTCTCTCTCTCTCTCTCTCTCTCTCTCTCTCTCTCTCTCTCTCTCTCCGTCCCACTCATATGTTTCTATTTAAGGCCCTGTAGGCCTGACTGCCTTGATTGGCGTGGTACAGCCCCCTACTCCTCGTCCAACGGCAGGCTCCCAAACAGAGAGAGAGAGGAGGGGAGAGAGAGAGAGCAAGCCACACTACTGTTTTTCCAGAGGAAAACTTTTTCTACTCTTCCAGTCCCGACTCGAGTCTGTCTCCAACTCCAACCGTTCAGCAGCTCTCCCTGTCCTCTCCTCCTTTTCTTATTCTTTTATCCTCTCTTCCCTTCATCTCTCTTTCTTTCGGACGTTTGTTTCGATTATGGAGGCCCCGTAACGGAGAACACGTTTTTCTCTCTCTTTATTTCATCCCTCCTTTTTCATTTTGACTTCTTTCAAATGCTTCCTGGTCCGTTAGTGTGGGCCGGGGGAAGGTTCCGCTATATGGCCAGACGTTTGGGACTAAAATGCAGCGATAATATCCTGAGCAAGCGTTCTGATTGGCTGGGGAGGAGCAGCGGCGCAGATTCGGCCTATGGCGGCATACCGTTACCGGGCGCGTGGTGGTGGCGGGCGCTTGCGCCCACCACGGGGTAGGGGTGCCATGGTGGGGACTGGGAGCTGGCTGACGGCGTGTTTCTTCCCGTCCTCCCGTGCAGGCATTGACAGCTCGGACCCTATGGTGCTCGAGCAGTACGTGGTGGTGGCCAACTACGAGAGGCAGGAGAACTCTGAGATCAGCCTGCAGGCTGGGGAGACGGTGGACGTGATCGAGAAGAGCGAGAGCGGTGAGTAGTGTGTTTACATGCTGTATATACTACTTTGTGTTGTATTTTACTTATATTTCTCTCTCACAAACAGACACACACACATACACACACACACACCAACTTATGCACAGTCAGCACCTCGTTCCTTCTTTCCTCTCATGGTGTCACTCCATGTCCAGTTTCCTTCCCTCTGCCCCTCTTTGTCCTCAAGAATCCCCCCTTTTCTCCCCCTCCTCCCTCTCTACCTCTGTCGGTACCTTAAGCGTTCTCTCTGTCTTCTAACTGGGTCTTGGCTCCACCTGGAGGCTTGCTGTTTGGCCAGCAGTCCGGTGTGTGTGTGTGTGTGTTGCGAGTAGGTGTGTGTTTGTCTGTGCTTGCATGCTTGGGTTTGTGTGAGGATGTGTGCGTGTTTGTGCGTGTGCATGTGGCAGCGTTTGGCTGGAGGCCAATCTGTTGCCTTGTGCAGCAGGAATGTAGACTTATAATTAATAGTCCACTTTACTTTAGTGGAGAGTGAGATATGTTACGATTTACATCTTGGAAAGGCAAAGGTCGACGAGCAAAGTTTTGAGGGGAGAAAGAGCCAGGGAGACAGAGGCAGAGAGATCAATTCTGCCTCATCAGCTTTATTCCTCACTTGTTATTTGTAAGCCTTGGGACAACTGGCTGCGTGTACTATTTTCACCCTTATGTTTGCCTCCAATTTCATTGTACTTCACAATGTTATCAAAAACCAAGGACATGGCAGTTGAGTTGTTGAATTAGTAAGTTTGCTATGTATCAACCCTGAATAAAATCGGTTGAGTGAAAAGTCAATGTGCGTATGTTGCCCTTATGTTTTGTTTTCATCGATCCAAACTCGATTTAGCAACACGAGAGCTGGATCTAACTTGCCATGGTAACAAGCCATTGACAGCTTGCACAACTCAAGATTAACCACCACAGCCTAACAGTCTACCGTCAGCAGAAAACCCTTTGGTGATGATACATCCACACACATCTTTCTTTCAAATATTGGTGTGTGTGTGTGCGCGCGCGTTTTCTCACAGCGTCTTTAGCACATCTTTGAGTCGTTATGCAAGTTAAATGTATCTCTCTTTTTCTTTCGTTTTACAATTGACCTAGCAACCCACTATCCTTCAACGGTTGGCATTCCCCTTGTGGTGCTCTCTCTCTCCCCACTCTTTCAGCCCCATGTGTTTTTGACATCAGGCTGTTTGAACAGCTTTTTGTTGTATTTCCCATTCCATTCATTGTCAGTACAGTGAGACAATTGTCCGCGCTAGCCAAAGTGGCAGTTCCGCCAAACTCCATATGGGAATAGAGGAGTAGACGTTTTCTTCTTTTGTGAATATTCAATGTATTCAATGTCATACATGGCTAAGGGGAAACCTAATCTCATCAGAAAACGTGAACGCTGGGAAGTGCAGTACTGCAATGAATGTGAGATGTGGTTGTTTTACCAATCTTAGTTAAATGAACTGATCGTCCAAAGTCCCTTTAGCGAAGATTGTCTGCTAAATGACTAAAATGTAAATGTGAAATGTATTGTTTTTTTCAGTCTCTCCTCTCAGTCTCTTTTGTGAGGTTTCGTACTGTCAGCCTTTAAGCTGTATTGAGTTGTGTTTTGAGAGAAATGTGATTTGATGGGGCTTCGATTCCCAGAGATTTTATAAGAGTCACACGCTAGAGTGAGTCATTATATGTTTTGTTTAATGAATATTCAAAAGTTAATTGCCTGTGCGTATGCAAAAACCATGGCATAATTATCTAATTATTGGTGGCACTGACACACTGCATTGGAAACCCCAATTACCCCCACAATCGGGCACATTAAAACTAAAGTAGGACAAGATCCATAAATATTCAGTACTCGGACAGTTTCAACACAAAAATATAAAAACAAATAAGAAAACAAGCTGTGCTGTCACTGGAGCTGAACGCTCTTATACTCAAACTAGTGCATAGACTAAACCTGCAAAAGATCCATGAAATCTCAGACAGTTTCAGTACAAAAGTGCAGGAAAAACAAGCAAAATATCATTCATAAGGAAACAAGCTGTATAATGACTGTCATTGGAGTTGAAGGTTACTGTAAACATGCTCAAACGTCTCCATATCTCTCCACCATTAGGCCAAAGAACTAGAGCAACGATCTGCGATGACATCATTGGTAGGCTATGCCAAACCAAACAAGTCCTAGTGCCTTGTATATCCCATAAACCCTTTCACTTTTTCAGCGCTTTATTGCGACCATGGAGTCTCCACAGCTCTGCTTGTTTATGTCCTTTGACATTTTGATCGCAGAAACACAGACGGTAATTTAACATTGCAATCTCCCAATTTACTAGACCCCCTATTTCTTTTATGTTATTTTAATGTTTCTTTAATGTTCCCCACCCCATGCATCTCAGCATTATGACAACTTTTGCTTTTAAGTTAGCTTCTACCAATCTTATCCAGACTCTGTGCTTTTTATTCTCCTCTCCATACAATCTCTATACAGTATATCATGTGCAGTAAGGAATGGTTCGGGTCAAGCAACAGCCGATGAAAAAAACATCCACTACAGTAAACCACTTGACTGTAGCAGCAGTTTTTTCGCTTCATGCACTGTTTACCTCGATAGTCGCAGGTTCCTAATCCCCGAGTCCAATGTTATTGTTATACCCGACCCCTACTGCGAGAAGTTAGCGGCCGCGTGCGCTCTAGTTCAACGCCAGCTATTTCACTGTATAGTGTCAACAAGACGCCAGTATCGCTACGTGAGACTGTACAATGTGTGTGTGTGTGTGTGTGCTGATGTCATGAGTTTTGGCTGTGAGATATGTGTCTGACTGTCTGTCCGGAGATTTACGAGCTACTATCTAGTAAAGAGAGATTTATGGAAGGACAAGTAGGTGGACACGCCAGAATCCTCTTGAAAGGAGGGAAAGAGGAGGAGAAAAGGAGGAGTGGAGGAGAAAAGGAGGAGTGGAGGCTATGTATGGGCCAGTGTCCTGGTTTTCTCCCACTCCGGTCATTCCTTGGACATGGGAAATCACAGAGAGTCTGGAGGGAAGAGGCCTCAGATGGGAAAAACATCACTTGCATGTGTGACCAGAAGTTATATTGAGCAATCAGTTTATTGTGCTTCCTGCAAAGTTGTTATCATCATGATATACAGTTGAAGTCGGAAGTTTACAAACACTTAGGCTCGGCGTCATTAAAACTAGTTTTTCAACCACTCCACACATTTCTTGTTAACAAACTATAGTTTTGGCAAGTCGGTTAGGACATCTACTTTGTGCATGACACAAGTAATTTTTCCAACAGTTGTTTACAGACAGATTATTTAACTTATAATTCACTGTATCACAATTCCAGTGGGTCAGAAGTTTACATAAACTGAGTTGACTGTGCCTTTAAACAGCTTGGAAAATTCCAGAAAATTATGTCATGGCTTTAGAAGCTTCTGATAGGCTAATTGACATCATTTGAGTCATTTGGAGCTGTACCTGTGGATGTATTTCAAGGCCTACCTTCAAACTCAGTGCCTCTTTGCTTGACATCATGGGAAAATCAAAAGAAATCCGCCAAGACCTCAGAAAAATTATTGTAGACCTACACAAGTCTGGTTCATCCTTGGGAGCAATTTCTAAACTCCTGAAGGTACCACGTTCATCTGTACAAACAATAGTACACAAGTATAAACACCATGGGACCACGCAGCCGTCATACTGCTCAGGAAGGAGACGCGTTCTCCTAGAGATTAACGTACTTTGGTGCGAAAAGTGCAAATCAATCCCAGAACAACAGCACAGTAAAACGACCTTGTGAAGATGCTGGAAGAAACAGGTACAAAAGTATATATATCCACAGTAAAACAAGTCCTATATCAACATAATCTGAAAGGCCGCTCAGCAAGGAAGAAGCCACTGCTCCAAAACCTCCATAAAAAAGCCAGACTATGGTTTTCAACTGCACATGGGGACAAAGATCGTACTTTTTGGAGAAATGTCCTCTGGTCTGATGAAACAAAAATAGAACTGTTTGGCCATAATGACCATCGTTATGTTTGGAGGAAAAAAGGGGAGGCTTGCAAGCCGAAGAACACCATCCCAACCGTGAAGCATGGGGTGGCAGCATCATGTTGTGGGGGTGCTTTGCTGCAGGAGGGACTGGTGCACTTCACAAAATAGATGGCATCATGAGGAAGTAAAATGATGTGGATATATTGAAGCAACATCTCAAGACATCAGTCAGGAAGTTAAAGCTTGGTCGCAAATGGGTCTTCCAAATGGACATTGACCCCAAGCACACTTCCAAAGTTGTGGCAAAATGGCTTAACTTCTTTGGAAGCAGCGCACGAGGTGACCGTTTTGGAGAGCCTGGCGTGCCCAAAGTAAAATGCCTCCCATTCAGGCCCAGAAAATAGGATATGCACATATTTAGTACCATTGGATAGGAAACACTCTGAATTTTCTAAAAGTGTTAACGGATATGGCAGGCGAAAACCCGAGGAATTTCTGTCCTGGATAAAGTGATTTTGACAGATTGCCTAATTTAGAACCCCTCCCTTATGAAAATGCCCATATAAGGGCATATGAATGCAGTACCTATCGCTTCCTCTGGATGTCAACAGTCTCGAGAAAGTGTTCTGATTCTTTTTAGATGCTTTAGAGCAGAGAAGAAGACGAATAAGGAAGTGTCCACGCAGACGCTCTGTGTTTTTTTCCTTTCTTATCGCCCAGTTTATATTCCGGTTGAAATATTATACTATTTATACATAAAAGTGTTCCTAAGGATACATTTAAAATTATGTTTGATTGTTCTTGGACAAGTTTATAGGTATAAGTTGAACGAGTTCTCTTCACGTTTCAATGGAGGAGTCAACGCTCTATTTTCTCATTATAACGCGCCAACCAAACTGAGATTTATGGATATAATACATTACTTTTTCTAACAAAAGAACCATGGATTGTCTTCGTTGGACACTTGGGAAGCCCTCAGCAGAAGTTCTTCAAAAGGTAATTGATTTGTTTTCGCTGTGAAATGTGTGAACCGTGATGGCTTATGAATTCATGCTAATGGAAAAATATGTGGGGTGCTATCCTCAAACAATCAAATGTGGTGCTTTCGCCGTAAAGCCTTTTTGAAATCTGACAACGCTGTGATATTGCCAAGAAGCAGAGCTTTTGATGACTATGAAACACTTGTATATTGATGCATGTTTAATAATTCAACTTTTGGATTTTGAATTTGGCACCTTGCATTTCACCAGGTAGTGTCGGGAGTGCTAGCGCCCCACCGCTCCCTAAGAAGTTAAGCACAACAAAGTCAAGGTATTGGAGTGGCCATCACAAAGCCCTGACCTCAATCCCATAGAACATTTATACTGAAAAGGCATGTGTGGAGGCCTACAAACCTGACTCAGTTACACTAGGTCTGTCAGGAGGAATGGGCCAAATTTCACCCAACTTATTGTGGGAAGCTTGTGGAAGGCTACCTGAAACGTTTGACCCAAGTTAAACAATTTAAAGGCAAAGCTACCAAATACTAATTGAGTGCATGTAAACTTCTGACCCACTGGGAATGTGATGAAATAAATAATTATTCCGACATTTCACATTAAAATAAAGTGGTGATCCTAACTGACCTAAGACAGGGAATGTTTACTAGGATTAAATGTCAGGAATTGTGAAAAACTGGGTTTAAATGTATTTGGCTAAGGTGTATGTAAACTTCCGACTTCAACTGTAGGTGAATGATATCAAATGTACATTATATAGAATAGTCTTTGAAGACTGGTAGGTCAGACTTTATTTGTTCAGTTTTGGCTCTGTTAGAGTTGACCGTACGCGAAATCTGATGCCATAGTTGCACGAAAATGACTGGTTAATCAAAGCAACAGGGCCTCCATTCTGTGGCTCCATACTGTGGCTCCATACTGTGGCTGAATATGGAAAATTCCCCTATTTTCTGTGTCCTTACCCTCTGTGTCCCTCAGCCCACAAGCCACGCCGGAGAAGACATTTGCCCCTCGCCTCTCTCTCTATGCGATCTTTGCCAGGTTGAAGGGGGAATTTGTCACCATAGTCCTAAAGAACTTAGGTATGCTTACCATACAAAACCCGCCTAAACACACATTCACACACATGGTCACATACTCACACACATGCGTGAAATTATGTATGCACATGCAAACACACCCTCATAAACACACAGGCTCAAACGCACACACACACTACCCCCACCTCCCCTCTCTCACTGCCTGCTGTGCCCACAGCGGAGAAAGTTATGTTGGCATAGCCCCCACTTACCCACATTTTCTTTCCTGAAATGTACCCAGTTTTGACTGAGTTTGGGCTGGGCTGGGCTTTGGGTGATGTTTGCCTTGGCTTGGGACCCTGTGTAGATCAGCTTTAGTAGGGGAAAGCACTGGGCCAAGTTTTACGTAGGGAGGAACACCATTTGTGTCAAATCTTACACTCCATCACCCAGGCTACAGCTAGCTTAGCGCTAGTCTCACCTTGAGGCTACATTTGAAACGGACAGCCTAGGCTGCTCTTCTGTCTTCAGTCACGGCGATAAGTTGTAAACCGTCAGAATCTTGGCCAGAGGGCTGCTGAAGACAGGCCTCACACACAAGAGGCCATACAGATGTAGGATATGAATTTGATCACCCTGTTGCAGGAGAACCTTCCATACAGAACCTTGTATTGTATTTTTTATTTCACCTTTATTTACCCAGGTAGGCCAGTTGAGAACAAGTTGTCATTTACAACTGCGACCTGGCTAAGATAAAGCAAAGCAGTGCGACAAAAAACAACAACAGAGTTACACGTGGGATAAACAAAAGTATAGTCAATAACACAATAGAAAAATCTATATACAGTGTCTGCAAATAGAGTCAGGAGGTAAGGCAATAAATAGGCCAATAGTAGCAAAGTAATTACAATTTAGCAAATTAACACTGGAGTGATAGATGTGCAGATGATGATGTGCAAGTAGAAATACTGGTGTGAAGAAGAGCAAAAAAAGTAAATAAAAACAATATGGGGATGAGGTAGGTAGTTGGATGGGCTATTTACAGATGGGTTGTGTACAGCTGCAGCGATCGGTAAGCTGCTCAGATAGCTGATGCTTAAAAGTTAGTGAGGGAGATATAAGTCTCCAACTTCAGCGATTTTTGCAATTCGTTCCAGTCATTGGCAGCAGAGAACTGGAAGGAAAGGCGACCAAAGGAGGTGTTGGCTTTGGGGATGACCAGTGAGATATACCTGCTGGAACGCGTGCTACAGGTGGGTGTTGTTATGGTGACCAGTGAGCTGAGATAAGGCAGAGCTTTACCTAGCAAAGACTTATAGATGACCTGGAGCCAGTGGGTCTGGCAACGAATATGAAGCGAGGGCCAGCCGACGAGCGCATACAGGTCGCAGTGGTGGGTGGTATATGGGGCTTTGGTGACAAAACGAATGGCACTGTGATAGACTGCATCCAGTTTGCTGAGTAGAGTGTTGGAGGCTATTTTGTGAATGACATCTCCGAAGTCAAGGATCGGTAGGATAGTCAGTTTAACGAGGGTATGTTTGGCAGCGTGAGTAAAGGAGGCTTTGTTGCGAAATGGAAAGCCGATTCTAGATTTAATTTTGGATTGGAGATGCTTAATATGAGTCTGGAAGGAGAGTTTACAGTCTAGCCAAACACCTAGGTATTTGTAGTTGTCCACATATTCTAAGTCAGAAACGTCCAGAGTAGTGATGCTAGTCGGGCTGGCGGGTGCGGGCAGCGATCGGTTGAAGAGCATGCATTTAGTTTTACTAGCGTTTAAGAGCAGTTGGAGGCCACGGAAGGAGAGTTGTATGGCATTGAAGCTCGTTTGGAGGTTTGTTAACACAGTGTCCAAAGAAGGGCCAGATGTATGCAGAATGGTTTCATCTGCGTAGAGGTGGATCAAGGAATCACCCTCAGCAAGAGCGACATTATTGATTTATACAGAGAAAAGAGTCAGCCCGAGAATTGAACCCTGTGGTAGCCCCATAGAGACTGCCAGAGGTCCGGACAACAGCCCCTCCGATTTGACACACTGAACTCTATCTGAGAAGTAGTTGGTGAACCAGGTGAGGCAGTCATTTGAGAAACCAAGGCTGTTGAGTCTGCCGATAATATTGTGCTGATTGACAGAGTTGAAAGCCTTGGCCAGGTCGATGAAGACGGCTGCACAGTACTGTCTTTTATCTTATCTTATTTATTTTTACCTTGAGCGTGGCTGAGGTGCACCCGTGACCAGCTTGGAAACCGGATTGCAGAGCGGAGAAGGTACGGTGGGATTCGAAATGGTCAGTGATCTGTTTGTTAACTTGGCTTTCGAAGACTTTAGAAAGAGAGGTACGAAAGAGAGGTTGAACAGACTAGTAATAGGGGTTGCAACAATGGCGGCGGATAATTTTAGAAAGAGAGGGTCCAGATTGTCTAGCCCAGCTGATTTGTACGGGTCCAGGTTTTGCAACTCTTTCAGAACATCAGCTATCTGGATTTGGGTGAAGGAGAAGCTGGGGAGGCTTGGGCAAGTAGCGGCTGTGGGTGCGGAGCTGTTGGCCGGGGTTGGGGTAGCCAGGTGGAAAGCATGGCCAGCATGTGAGAAATGCTTATTGAAATTCTCAATTATCGTGGATTTATCGGTGGTGACAGTGTTTCCTAGTCTCAGTGCAGTGGGCAGCTGGGAGGAGGTGCTCTTATTCTCCATGGACTTTACAGTGTCCCAGAACCTTTTGGAGTTAGAGCTACAGGATGCAAATTTCTGTTTGAAAAAGCTAGCCTTTGCTTTCCTAACTGACTGTGTGTATTGGTTCCTGACTTCCTTGAAAAGTTGCATATCGCGGGGACTTTTCGATGCTAGTGCAGTAAGCCACAGGATGTTTTTGTGCTGGTCGAGGGCAGTCAGGTCTGGAGTGAAACAAGGGCTATATCTGTTCTTAGTTTTAGATTTTTTGAAAGGGGCATGCCTATTTTAGATGGTGAGGAAATTACTTTTAAAGAACAACCAGGCACCCTCTACTGACGGGATGAGGTCAATATCCTTCCAGGATACCCGGGCCAGGTCGATTAGAAAGGCCTGCTTGCAGAAGTGTTTTAGGGAGCATTTGACAGGGATGAGGGGTGGTCGTTTGACCGCGGACCCATAACGGATGCAGGCAATGAGGCAGTGGTTGCTGAGATCCTGATTGAAAACAGCAGGGGTGTATTTGGAGGGCAAGTTGGTCAGGATAATATCTATGAGGGTGCCCATGTTTACGGATTTAGGGTTGTACCTGGTGTGTTCCTTGATAATTTGAGATTGAGGGCATCTAGCTTAGATTGTAGGACGGCCGGGGTGTTAAGCATGTCCCAGTTTAGGTCACCTATCAGAACGAACTCTGAAGATGAGCTGAGCGGGGTCTATAACAGGCGGCAACAGTGAGAGACTTATTTCTGGAGAGATTCATTTTTAAAATTAGAAGCTCAAACTGTTTGGGCGTAGACCTGGAAAGTATGACGGAACTTTGCAGGCTATCCACTGCAGTAGATTGCAACTTCTCCCCCTTTGGCAGTTCTATCTTGACGGAAAATGTTGTAGTTGGGGATGGAAATCTCATAATTCTTGGTGGCCTTCCTAAGCCAGAATTCAGACATTTGAGGTTTAAAAAAGCTTCTGAAGTTTGTAATTTCCACTTAGAAATTTCAGACTTCATGTTCCCTTACGCAAAATGTATCAACCCCTACAAATATAAATGTATTATATTAATTATAATCCACATAATAATTATAATTTCCTGTTGCTGCATGATTATTTTCCTGCTGTAGCAAACTTGCTCAAATTAAGATCCTACATCTGTAGTCTCACATAGCCTATACCTATACAGTGGTTCTTCCTTTAAAAGCTAGGCAATCAAATCAGACAGACGGCTTCAAACAAAAGCGCTCGAGAGGTTAGCTTAGGTTAGCTTAAAGGATGTCCTGGTCAGGAAGTAATACTTATAAGCCAACAGATAGCGTAGCTGGCTATTAGTCATACTATACATGCTACCCGTAGCCTTAGCATAGCTTTTCACCCAGAGACACAAGAGTTGCTAATCTACGTCAATAGACTCAACAGAGAGGTTACCTATAAGCCATTTAGAATCTCCTGTATAGATAGGGTCACATGAAAGGCCATAGCTGGCCAAAAGACTCACCTACAGGTTGTAAAATAGAGCTTGTTTCCATTAGCATGTTTACTGAGGTGATGTGCATGGCTAAAGCTAGCTTAGTGTTAGCCGCACCTCCCATGCTTTGAAATGGCCAGCCTGTTTCAATAAGCATGACACAGGGGGTACTTAGCTGGAAGGAAGCTTTGAGTTGGGTCTCTCTCACACACACAGATATCCTCGTGGGGACCTAAAATGTATTTAAATTCAAAATTAACCCCCCCCCCCACACACACACACACACACGGCGGTTCAAGTTCAAGGCCTGGGTACTATAGCCCAGGCATGCTGAGCGTGATATTTAGTCAACACGGTCTAATGAACTTCCTTCCACCACGCTATCCCCTTACACTTGTAACTCAGCTAACAGTAACCAAACCCCCATGTTTTATGTTCTATGAAAACTTAAAGCAAGGTAACACAATCTCCACAGTGGGATGTGAGTTCCTCTGTCTCCCGTCCCGTTAGACATTGTCAATAAAGATTTGGGGCCTCGAAGTAAACTGACTTTCTAGGAAGAAACCAACCAGCTTGAGGATTCGGGTATCCTCATAACTTTCCCTCAGATAGAACTGATCAGACGATGCTTTGATGTATCCCGTCTTGGGGGATTTTTATACATGGGATGTTTTGTGTCTCTTTACATTGCCAATTAGCTACACCATCTTTTCAAACAAAGTTCACACAAAGGGAACGAAAATGTGTTCAAAAGAATGTGTTATTAAAAGACTATTAAATGTCATTAGAGGGATTTTGTCTGTTCTTTGTTTGATCCCATCCAACAAAATAATATCCCTGAGGCCTAACTAGGCATTTATCATATACTGTATCGACTTGGAGGTCTTGATGGGATTTCAATCCAATTTCCCGAATTAAATTATTCAGGCCTCCCGAGTGGCCCAGCCGTGTAAGGCACTGCATCGCAGTGCTTGAGGCATCACTACAGATCCGGGTTCGAATCCCAGGCTGTGTCACAACCGGCCGTGACCGGGAGTCCCATAGGGCGGCGCACGATTGGACCTGCGTCGTCCAGGTTAGGGGAGGGTTTGGCCTGGGGGGCTTTACCTTGGCTCATCGCGCTTTAGCGACTCCTTGTGGAGGGATAGACGCCTGCAGGCTGACTTCAGTCGTCAGTTGAACGGTGGTGCGGCTGGCTTCCGGGTTAAGCGGGCGGGTGTAAAGAAGCCCGGTTTGGCGGGTCATGTTTTGGAGGACACATGACTCGACCTTCGCCTCTCCCAAGCCCGTTGGGGAGTTGCAGCGATAAGACAAGGTCATAGTTGGATCGCAATTGGATATCACGCAATCGAGGAGAAAAAGAGTGTAAAATACACAAAACAGTAAAAAACTGTTTATAGTCTCGTTCTGTATTAGCTTCAGATTTGATTACATATATACTTTCTTGCAACCTATAGAGTATCTTACTCACCCACAGGGTTTGTGTGATTAGATATAAGGATGAGAATAGTCTCTGCCTTCCAGGCCTGGTTCTCCAGTCTCGCTTTAGACCTCCTGAGCCTCCGTAATTGTTATGGTTCTATTTTAAGCCTCAGCTTTCTGTGTCCCTTAGTTCTGCTTACTCTGCAGAAAGCGCACATTGTGGTTCAATTCAATATTCTGTCTTCCTGACTCGGGCTCAGCCGCATCCAACTCAGAGCTCATATCACATATCAGATCTGTTGTTCATTATGGCAAAGCAATGAAATGAGTAACACAATCGCGTCGCGGGATCCTTTGGTTTCCTCAAAGGCACGTTTGAAATAAGTGTCGTTGACGAAACGTTTTGATAGCCCCGTCCCGTTTCTCCGTTCCGTCAGGCCAAATAAAGAAAGAGAAAGGAAAGGTTCTGTGGTGGTTTTGGACGGGGAAGTGTGTGGAATACTCCCCGCTTTGAAGCCCTGGCCAAACATCTGCTCTCTCTCTCTTTCCCTCTCTCTCGCTCTCTCCCCGCATATCCCTCAATTTAGCTCCATACTGCTCTCTCTCGCTCTTTTTCATTCCAGCGCTCCATCTCTTTCTCACCTTCACCCCCTCTCTCTCTTTTTCAATTCTCACCCTCAGTCTCTCTGTCTCTCTGTCTCTGTCTCTCTCTCTCTCTCTCCATCTTTCTCTCCATTTACCAGCCAATGATGAGTATGTTCTGCACTATTACTGTAGCATTTGTTTACCATGTGACCTTATTCTCACTGAGCAAAAGGGGGAGATGGAGAGAGAGAGAGAGTGGGAAAGAGGGAGAAAGCAGGAAACAACCCGGACCCAGAATCTAGTGTTTATTATAGTCAAAGGCTGCCTAAAAAGTCTGATTTAGTTGTGACAAGGCACCTGTACAATAAAAGGATCGTACTTAGACAGGAAATTAGCACCTGTGAGAGTATTCCTCTAAATGTCTTTTTACTGCGTTGTTTGAGGTCGAGTGAACTCAACCTAAGCATGGTTTCTAGTCTGGTGTGTGGACAGTGGACACACACACCCAGTGGACACACACACCCAGTGGACACACACACACACACACACGCACACACACACACGGGTCCCTGCAACCAATAACACTGCCATGATGACTTAAACCTGTTAAAACAACATTCGATCCCTTTTACTTTCTACTCTACTGTATGTTCAGATGGGGGTCAGATGTAGTTCATTAGACGACCCACCTTTTATATGTCTTGTTTTAGCTTGTTTCATTTTTACAGCTGCCCCCAACCCCCCTTACTGCCTTGCCCCCCTGCCCTGCTGGGGAATGGCACTTGTTTTTCCACTTTTCCATGTTCTATGATTCATAACCTTTCAAGGAAAACATGGTCTATTTGTTGTTGTTTGAATCCCCCTTTAATCTCTCTCTAGTCCACCTGCACTGTAATGTACTCCATACATATACAGTACAGTAAAGCAAGATATATAGCTATTTTAGAACATATAGTCATTTAAAATAACTGACAGTCAGCAGTGGTTATTTCATTCATTGTTGATGTAATATGGTCATGTTAGCCACTGTAATCAAACAAGACATGTACTGTATGCTTCCAAGAGCAGCTCTTATAGAATGTTATGATTAACTTATCGTTTAGGTGGTGTGGCCGTCCCACTACTTTCATATTGTCTGTGTTTATTGGACAGGATAGATAGAAAGACGTTTATAGGAGGAGAGGAATTGCTAAAGTGGTGGGTCAGATTTGAACCCATGCTCGCAGCGTTAGTACTTGTTATCCAGAGGCAGTAGCGTAGACCGCTGGAACACCCCAGGCTACATTAAACATTTTATAGATTTTTCACACACAAAACACCACAAACCCCGCCAACAAACAGAAAAGACACAACGAACATGGTCAACACCAGACAATACCACATAAACAGCTCAATCCCATGATCCCTTGAAGCCTAATTGAGCCACCAAGCCAATTGGCTTCCACTGTGTGAATGGGCAAACCCTGACTCGAGTCTTCTCCAAGGGGGATGTCCTCTCTCTTCTCTGGGAAAACAGCGTTTATAGTCTGTCTGTCTGGAGGCTAAATGGCACGGCCAGAAAGAGGAAACGCCAACTAACTTCCTACTAACAACTGTCCTGAAAGAGAGAGAGAAAAGAAAAGAGAAAGAACCAGCTTCTGTCCATGTTGCAGTTGGACAGAGTGAGTTTCCTGGAAAATGTTGACACATGGACAGTAGTTGGTTGGAACATATGAGAGCGTTCCCTCGCTTTCTCTCTCTGGTCTCTCTCTCTCTCTTCCTCCACAGTCTCTCTGCACTCTGGTAACTGCCTATGTGTGACGAGATCCAGCAGCCTTTCTGTTTCTAATTTCTCTGCTCCTTTACCGCGTCTGACTTTCACCAGAACTTATTTGAATGTATAGGCGAACTGGGCCTTGTCAAAGCCATGTGGTGTCTGCCAGCCTGGGAGCTGAATGTATAGGGGAGCTGGGCCTTGTCAAAGCCATGTGGTGTCTGCCAGCCTGGGAGCTGAATGTATAGGGGAGCTGGGCCTTGTCAAAGCCATGTGGTGTCTGCCAGCCTGTGAGAGAGAGACCAGGGCTAAACTAGTTTTTCTCATTTGCCTTTTCACAGCACACACAAGTACATACACATACAAGTGCGAGCAAGCATGCTCATGGATCCCTATATAGACACGCGCCCATGCTTGTAAGCATACACTTTCACACAAACACGCACGTTTGCGTAAGCAGGCACACTCTTTCCACGCACACAGACCTGACCTATTTCTATTAGCCCCTACTAGGTAGGCAGTGATATACAGCCGTGGCAGCTCACACATGCAGCTGATAATGGCAGTCACTCACCAGGACCCTGTCACATAGGGATTTAGGAGACTGTTTTTCCTCCGCTTGTCAAGTCGGGTGACCTTTTGAAGAAAATGGCTCCTGAATGGTCTCTTTGCTAAACTCTGGCCAAATTCCATAAAGGTGGATGGGTTGGATTATTTACTTTGGAACAGTTGCGTTAACTTGATCTATAAAGTTTCTTTGCTAAACTATGGCCAACTACCATTGAGTTGGCACATAAAAGTTAATGTGTTTCGTATGGTATTGGCAATTTTTATCGAGGGAGCATATTTCACACATTGAATGTAGGACTTTAGAAAATAAAGGAGAGCCCTACCGTACTGCCTCTCATCTCACTACTATATGTGTTGCATGCCATTCATGAAAACATATTTTCAGTCTAGGATCTAGCTAGCCTACAGTAGCATAATAATGAATTAGCATAGCATCAATATCACAATGTCAAATTCACTTTGGCAGTTAGCACTGAGGAAATCCTATGCCTCTACAGTCAGTCCAACGTTAGTGTTTTCGCTAGGCTAAACATTAGCATAGCATAATTTGCATAGCATTATTAGCATTTTGTGAAGGCAACCGATTCAGACAGGTTTCCAAACTCACTGTACTGTGTGTTGTCAGACCCCAGACTCTGCTGTAATGTCTACAGTGGGACCTACTTTTCAATGCCTTTTAGACAATGCCTATGGGTTGAAGCCTCAAACACTATGGTGGACCGTTCAGAGCTTCAAACATAGTATAGCTATAGTAGTCTTGTGTTATGAGTGACTTCCAACCTGGATTTCTGGAAAACCAAGGAATGTTTGGGAAGTTACTGGAATTTCGCAACCCTACCAATGACCAACGTGTGTGTGTGTGTGTGTGTGTGTGTGTGTGTGTACACTATGTGGTATCAAACCACGTTATAGGACCTCGCCATATGACTGTTAATACAGTCAAGAGCTGATGACTTAATTGTTGGACTCCATTGGAGAGAAAGAAATGGTTGTGCTCGTTGCCTCGCTCTCTTCTCTTTCATACTGTCAGAGTGTGTGAGTTATTGTGTATGTGTAGATATGTGCATCCGCCAAGAGTGCGCCTGTGTGTGTTAGCATATGGCGTACGTCTGGGTGCGTTATAGGCTGCAGAAAGTCATAAATGATCCTGTATCTTCGAGGTTCACTGCTTCCCTACTATTTACGACTCTAAATAGTCCACATTGAACCCAAATGTTACAGATGAAATGCTTTGGGAGCCTCCGAACTTCGTAAACAGAATAGACAGTCGGAGAATCTGGATTCGTGCTACCGCTGCAGAACCCTCCCTGACACATGCTAACTGTCAGGGAGGGATCGATGGCCTCTTTTCCTTTCTCTTTTTTTCCTTTCTCTTTTTTTTCCTGGCTTGGTTTGGTTCCCGATTCAACATGTGTTTTTGCATTCAATCAGGTCTAGGTAGAGGCGAGTCAATTCGATTCAAAAAGATTTATTGTGCCACAAACACCTCTCGAAATACTAGACTAGGATTTTTTTGTTGTTGAGACTAAATTCAAGTCAATCCTTAACCATTGCACTGATACAGAGTCATCTCTTATTTAATCCCCTTGATGGTTTCAGGTTAGAACTCAGTTATGGTCATCTGATCCTAGATCTGTGGTTCAGGGACAACTTCTACCTTGAGCCTTAGTGTCCATTTTCCTCTGCACTCCGGGCCCATATATAAAAAAACATGACCGTAACCCTAGAGGGCTGATCTAGGATCAGGTTCTCCATGTCCATATAATCTCAATCATTATGATTTAAAATGAAAAACTGATCCATGATCAGTACTGCTACTCTGAAACGTCTGGTGGTTTTGTAATGATAGCAGCTTTCCAAGCAGGTGAAAAGTTCCCTGGTTACATCACTTCACCACTCTCCATTAAGCAGATATAAATGAAAGCCGGAACCAAGAAAAACATTAACACAATCAATTCTGGAGTTCTTTGTGTAGAACAGTTATTGCAATTTATAGCCTTAGCAAACTGCTGCGGATGAAGGAACTAGAACGATGACATATTTCCATTGTTGAATGTAAATCAAAATGTGTACGTGTGTTTGGAGTCCAAGCACAACTATTAGGTGTCATACCTAAGGCCTTAGTAATCGCAGACACCAATGTTTTGCTCCCAGACAAACTAAACAACTTCTTTGCTCGCTTTGAGGACAATACAGTGCCACTGACACGGCCTGCTACCAAAACCTGCGGGCTCTCCTTAACCGCAGCCAACGTGAGTAAAACATTTAAACGTGTTAACCCTCGCAAGGCTGCCGGCCCAGATGGCATCCCTAGCCGTGTCCTCAGAGCATGCGCAGACCAGCTGGCTGGTGTGTTTACGGACATATTCAATCAATCCCTATCCCAGTCTGCTGTTCCCACATGCTTCAAGAGGGCCACCATTGTAAACGACTATCGCCATGTAGCACTCACTTCCGTCATCATGAAGTGCTTTGAGAGAATAGTCAAGGATCACATCACCTCCACCCTACCTGACACCCTAGACCCACTCCAATTTGCTTACCGAGGGTAGAAAACAACATCTCCAGCCCACTGATCCTCAACACTGGGGCCCCACAAGGGTGCGTTCTCAGCCCTCTCCTGTACTCCCTTTTCACCCATGACTGCGTGGCCATGCAAGCCTCCAACTCAATCATCAAGTTTGCAGACGACACTACAGTGGTTGGCTTGATTACCAACAGCGACGAGACGGCCTACAGGGAGTAGGTGAGGGCCCTCGGAGTGTGATGTCAGGAAAATAACCTGTCACTCAACGTCAACAAAACAAAGGAGATGATCGTGGACTTCAGGAAACAGCAGAGGGAGCACCCCCCTATCCACATCGACGGGACAGTAGTGGAGAAGGTGGAAAGTTTTAAGTTCCTCGGCATACACATCACGGACAAACTGAAATGGTCTACCCACACAGACAGCGTGGTGAAGAAGGCGCAATAGTGCCTCTTCAACCTCAGGAGGCTAAAGAAATTTGTCTTGTCACCAAGAACACTCACAAACTTCTACAGATGCACAGTCGAGAGCATCCTGTCGGGCTGTATCACCGCCTGGTACGGCAACTGCTCCGCCCACAACCGTAAGGCTCTCCAGAGGGTAGTGAGGTCTGCACAACGCATCACCGGGGGCAAGCTACCTGCCCTCCAGGACACCTACACCACCCGATGTCACAGGAAGGCCAAAAAGATCATCAAGGACAACAACCACCTGAGCCACTGCCTGTTCACCCCGCTATCATCCAGAAGGCAAGGTCAGTACAGGTGCATCAAAGCTGGGACCGAGAGACTGAAAAACAGCTTCTATCTCAAGGCCATCAGACTGTTAAACAGCCATCACTAACATTGAGTGGCTGCTGCCAACATACTGACTCAAATCTCTAGCCACTTTAATAATAAAAAATTTGATGTAACAAATGTATCACTAGTCACTTTAAACAATGTCACTTTATATAATGTTTTACATACCCTACATTACTCATCTCATATGTATATACTGTACTTTATACCATCTACTGCATCTTGCCTATGCCGTTCGGCCATCGCTCATCCATATATTTATATGTGGATGGGTAGAGCCTGTAAGTAAGCATTTCACTGTAAGGTCTACACCTGTTGTATTCGGCGCACGTGACAAATAAACTTTGATTTGACATTCTTATTCATTCCTTTACACTTGTGTGTATAAGTTAGTTGTTGTGAAATTGTTAGATTACTTGTTAGATATTACTGCGAAGTTGGAACTAGAAGCACATGCATTTCGCTACACTCGCATTAACATCTGCTAACCATGTGTATGTGACCAATAACATTTGATTTGATGGCATGTGATATTTAGCAGGGAGAATGGCTGGTGTGCGTGTGTGTGTCTGTCTGTGTCATAGTGTATAAAGAATGTGTGTGTGTGTCTCCATGTGGCTCTGCACAAACGAATGTGTGTGTGTGTGTGTGTCTCTTTTTTATAGGTTGGTGGTTCGTCAATACAGCTGAGGAGCAGGGTTGGGTGCCGGCCACATACCTGGATTCACAGAACGGCACTAGAGACGACCTGGAACTTAGCACCGTCAGGACAGGAGAAGGTAACACACACACCAGCCATTCTCCCTGCTAAATATCACTACCATCATTACTAAGGCCTTAGGTATGACAACTAATAGTTGTGCTTGGACAGCAGGAACCTTGAGGACCAGGGTCAGAGCAGGAAACAGACACTGTAACAAACCCAGCCAACAAACCCAGCCAAATGCCCTTTGTTCAAACTAAAGGGTTTTCATCAGGCTGGATATTTTGGCACCAGAGGAAATTCCTTCACTACTTTTTCAAGGTGTCTCGTTTTGTCTTGACCTCTTTTTTGCAATAATGTTTAGTCTGACTGTTTGGAGGGCATATTTCATCACTAGAGATTAAGCTCCCTTCCCTTTTGGTGCTTCAGGATGACACTGTAGCGCCTTAGCTGTGTGTTACACCCAGGCAGGCAGGCATGCACACACAGACATACACTCCCCCACCGTTAAAGTCATATTACCTATGTTTTCCATCAGTTTTAGTAACCCATGGAAACTACCTGGTATAGTGTAATCATTATGCCGTAATGCTTTGTGTGTCATAGGCTGACTCCAGGGTATGTCAGGCTCTCTCCTTGTCTCTCATTAAGACACATTGCTTTACGATCCCGCTGGCCCATGGCACTGTAAACTGGCACGCCACATCCCAGCATGCGATGACATGTCCTCTGCAGCTGCCGTAGCCCCCAGCTCCCCTTAATGCAGACTGCAGTCACTCCCCAGAGAGAGAGAGAGAGAGAGAGAGACTTTGACTTTCATGAAACATTCTCATTTCATAAAAAACTCACCACCCCCCCTTAAAAAAATAATAACATTAACCAAAAAACCTTACCACTTCTACAACCATATTTCCAAAACATTTTCCCCAACTATACAGACAGACCCCCCAACACACCATATCCCCTGAAACATCTCCATGCTTTTTATCATTCTATAGAACTCAAATTCTACCCTAAGGNCAGAGACATTATTGGCATTAACCTGGCGCACACAGAAAACACATGAATCACAGTTTCTTTCATAACACAGAAAGGACACCCCTGCCCGTACCAACCAGCTGTTAGTGGCCAAGGCTCCATGAAGAACCCTCCACTGGAGGTCCCCTGACCTCTTTGGTACTGGGGGTTTGTAAAGCCCCCTCCATCTAAAACCTACCATACTCTCCGCCCCACATACCCCCTGCCACTGATGTGCCTTCACTCCTGTTAGGCTCCTAATGTTCCTTACCTTAACGCAGAGGTTGTAGAGGGCTTTACCTCCCACCCCTTCAAACTCCCCCAGGCTTGGAGTGTTAAAATCTAACAAGTCCTCCAGACCCCCTTGCCAGTCCCCAGTCTCTGCTGTCACCTGCAGTGGCGGAAACATTGGTGGCCCCTCCCCCTTTGGCCTCTCAAACACCCCCCTTACCGGCTCCGACAGTGCCTCCTGGACCTCCTCCAAGAAACTCTCCAGCAGCCTAAGAGACGTTATTCCTGTTTATTGTGCCAGGACTTGCGAGGTTTTCCACCCCTCCTCTCCCAGCAGTCGCAGGTCACCCAGCCTTAGTAAACCCGCTGCCATCAGTTGCCTCTGCAGGGTGGCCGTCTGAACCGATCTCAAAGGGATGGCTGGCTTGTGGAAGATAGGCTCCTCCCACACCCACAGCCCAGGCTCTACACCCCCTTCTCGTGTGGGCCTTAGCAGCTGCCAGGCCCTCAGCACTGCGGTATAAAAGTCTGAGAGACCTGCTGTACTCATCCTCTCCAGCTTCATGAGGAACAGCTGCCGGTCCAGCCCTAATCCGCCAGCTCTCCTCAGCAGTGCGCATGCTGGTTCCCTCCATCCGACATCAGTATGGTACAGCAGTCTCTGCACCGCCTTTAGTCGAAATGCAGCCACCCTGCTCTCCAGTTCCACCAGGCCCTGTCCTCCTTCGTGGACGGTCATGTACAACACTTCCGCCCTCAGCCAATGATGGCCCGACCAGAAAAAGTCCACCAGCTTGCGTTGCAAGTCTGCGAGCAGACCAGCGGGGGGGTTGAGGACAGACAGTTTATGCCACAGGGAAGATGCCACCAGGTTGTTGATTATCGGCACCCTCCCTCTATATGCAACTTGGGACAGGAGCCACCTGGCCAGTCTTGACACCACTGCCTGTGACAGCCCCAACCAGTTCTTCCTGACCCATCTCTCCGAGCCCAGGTACACCTCCAACATTTTAAGCCCTTCACAACCCCACTGTAAACCCCCTGGAAGCAGAGGAAGGGCCCTATCCCCCCATGCCCCACATAACAGAGCTTTGCTCTTGCCTCAGCACACTCCCTGCAGTCTCCTGCGTAGCAGGCCCAAAAAAGGCTCAATGGCTAGTGTATATAACTGCCCCGATAGAGGGCATCCTTGTCTAATGCCTCGTCTCACCCAGACTGGCCTACTGAGCCCCCCTCCCACCTTGACCATACATGACGCCCCAGCATACAACAGCTTCACACAGGTCAAAAAACTCTTCCCAACCCCAAACATCACATTAAACAGATACTCATGGTCCACTCTGTCAAAAGCCTTCTCTTGATCTAAAGAGACCAGTCCAAAGTTCACATTAGAACCTTTCGACAAGTCCAACATGTCCCTGATTAAGAACAAGTTGTCCGTGATTGAGCGTCCCGGTACACAATATGTTTGGTCTTTATGTACTATCGAGTCCAGATGGGACTTCAGTCTGTTAGAGAGGACCTTGGCAAATATCTTGTAGTCCGCACAGAGCAATGCCACCGGCCTCCAGTTCTTAAGTTCACACAAGTCCCCTTTTTTGGGCAGGAGAGTCAGAGCCGCCCGA
>QNTS01002970.1:85121-115552 GCA_003317085.1 Hucho hucho
CCAATAGCAAAGCTCAAAAAGCCCCAGTGCCAGAAAGAAACTATTCATCTAAACAGCGTCTGAAGGTAGACCTTTACGCACGGTTGTGACCCACTTCCTCAACCTAAACCTTTTCCTGGGTGAGAGGACACCATGCCCCTCATTTTTCATAGCATGTTGTGCTGATCTTACAAACGTTCTCGGATCAGAAAAAAAAGTCTCAAGATTAACTTTTTTCCCCTTGGTCTCATTCAGGAACCTTGTCAGTTCCCTCAATGTGTACTTTGGCCCCTCTGCTTGACTGGCTGTCAGCTCCGGACCCATTGAAGAGGAGTCTGAAAAGAAAACCTCATCATCCTCTTCCTCATACTCACTTTCCTCATCTCCATCTCCCATCCTGACCACCTGCTCTTCCTCTCTGGTCAGGGCCTCCTCCCCAGCACCAGGCATAGGTCCCATCGTGCCTTTGACCACACCAGCCTCTACACTTCCACCTTTCTTCTCCTCCTTTTTCCGCTTGACACCCTCCTCCTCCCCCCTAGTCTCTTACACTTCCCCACTATACTCTCCCCATCCACTAGCATAACCTTACTAGACCCAGCCTCATCTACACCACCCTCCATAGCATGACTAGGCCCAGCCTCTTCTACACCAGCATCCATAGCATGACTAGGCCCAGCCTCAGCTACCCCACCATCTCTAGCCTGACTAGGCCCAGCCTCAGCTACACTACCATCCATAGCATGACTAGGCCCAGCCTCATCTACCCCACCATCTTTAGCCTGACTAGGCCCAGCCTCATCTACCCCACCATCTCTAGCCTGACTAGGCCCAGCCTCATCTACCCCACCATCTCTGGCATGACTAGGCCCAGCCTCATCTACACCACCATCTCTGGCATGACTAGGCCTAGCCCCCTGCACTTTGACCTTGATTTCCCCCACTGGCACTTGTGCCCTCACCTTGTCTACAGCCTTTATGTGGGCATGCAAAGCTCTTATGCCCCAAATCCCCACACTCAAAACACCGTAGACTATCTGTGCTGGCAAACCCTGCGTAGAGCCCCTCCCCATGCCTCACTTTAAAATGCACATTTAGCTGTTGCTCATTATTATTCAGAAACATAAACACTTGCCTCCGGAACGAAACAACATGCTTAACGGCATCTGCCTGAAAACCTGCCGACAGTACACGAAAACCGCTAGCAAACTTACCAAAACGACTAAGCTCTTTCCTGATTTGATCATCCGTAATAAACGGAGGCAAATTTGCAACTACCACACTTGTTGAAGGGGTAGAAAGAGGCAAAATTTACACCAACACACCCTTACAAATATTCCACTAGCAATTAGCCTACCAACCAAATTTGCTCTTTTCATGAACACAACCACAGCTTTGTTCATTCTGGAAGCGGAATGTATAAATTCTGCTCCTACCTGTTCACCGACTGCGAGCAGAACCTCCTCCACTTTAACTCCATTCTCAGGAACACACCTGAATCCATACCGTATCGACAGCATCTCCTCCGCGCTAGGCTGAGAAGCCATCGCGCACAGCACACCTTACAAACCCCAGGAAACTAACTCTGTCCTCTTCCAACCTAACTTTGAAAAAACCTGTGGATACAGCTAAAACAAATATTGCATTAATTAACCCTCCACCATAGAAAATAAAATGTAAAGAAAAGACCAAGAACAGAATCAAGAAAGTTAGTTAGGACAGAGCCCTCCACACCAAACACTCAAACTCCAAAAAACTCCCAGCATGCACTGCAAGAGAGAGAGAGAGAGAGAGAGAGATACTGGGTGGTACTGGTCTGGTAGTGAAAGTCTGTGATAGCCTTTAAGGAAAAAGAAGGTAATGTAGCTGGAGCCTGGAAATACCTAGGGATCTGGATCAGACACACACACACAGAGGGAATGCAGACACACATACACCCCACACACACATCACATCCCTCCCATTCCGCAAAACACTCCTCTATCAACACCTTCCCCATTAGAGCCTGCCTACTCAGTTTTCACACACCACTGCATATCTCATATCTCAGGTAACTATCCTGTCTCCCCTACCCCCCCATACTGATTAAGCCCCAGTCTGCTGTCATATAAACCAATAGCAGACTGTAGCTAGCTCACTGAGGAGGAACGACAGGGCCTGGTAGGTCTGGTCTATTGGAATTACCCTGAAATAACGTCTGCCTTTGTGGCTGTCTCCAATCGGATATTTCAATTAGGAGGTCAGAGAGAGAGAGAGAGAGAGAGAGAAAGAGAGAGAGAGAGAGAGAGAGAGAGAGAGATGAGAGTCATGAGAGTCATTTGATTCTGTCCTCCTCTCCTCACATCTCCGTTTCTCCCTCCCACTCTTCCCTCCATTATGAAGGGAGAGATGACAGTCATTTCATTCTGTCCTCCCTCTTCATCACTCGTTTCTCCATTCTGAAAGTCTGGTTTATGTCCCGCTAGGGAATGCATTGAGGAAGAGAGGATAACGACGAGTCATCACCAGAAAGCAACGAGTTGGACAGTATCATATAGGGCTGTTTTACTTTACTGTAAGTCAGTGGTGTTGCAAGAGTGGTCCCTGCTTATAAGGGGGACTGGAACGGAACAGTTAACCAGAGGACTTAGCTAGCTGTTACGGTAGGCTAACAGACTAACATGGAGATTTACTCTTATCTTCTATACAGTTGCTAGAAAACCTATTGGCAGCACATTGGACACATATGTAGTTTGCTGGGTAATCTTAAACCATGTGTACAGTATGCTAGGGTCTAGTATGATACTATGCCACACAGATGTAGCATGTCTGTGACCATTTGAAATGTCCCAGATACACAAAACGTTATGTATGGGGATTGGCCTTCTAGAATACAGTCATGGTGAGAACCTTGAAGACCAACAGATTTCAGTATTCCAGACACACTAGATTGGATGATACTGTATAATACATCATGTCATCAGTGCCATAGAAATAGAATGAATAGAACAGGCTTGGAAGCTCTAACCCTGTCATTTTGTAGTGAATGGAGACGCCCTTTCTATTCATTCTATTTCTGTGATACATCATGTCATCATTGCCATAGCGATAGAATGAATAGACCAGGCTTCGAAGCTCTAACCCTGGCATTTTGTAATGAATGGAAGACACCCTTTCTATTCATTATTTTTCCATTATACATCATGTCATCATTGCCATAGAGAGAGAATGAATAGAACAGGCATGTAAGCTCCAACCCTGGCAATTTGTAATGAATGGAGATGCCCTTTCTATGCATTCTATTTCTATGAGTATTACTTCCTCTTTTAATGTGGGGCTTGTTCTCTTTCGGTCTTTTGATAGTTTCTCTCTCGAAAGGAAATATCTCTGTATTCATGACCTAGCTGTCACTGTCCTCAGGATATCTGTGGTTCCACTCTTCCTTAATAATGTCAGTATTACTCAGTCCTCAGAAATACACACACTTTAAGATATTTAGCTGCTTGACTGTGAAATGTGCGCGTGATCTCCGAAGACAGATATGATAAATACCATAGGAGTGATTATCATGACAGCAATGAATATCAATCATTTCTAAAAAAAAACAAAAAACATTTGCTACTACACTATTACAAATTATGTTATTTACTATGCATAGCTTAAAATGGACATCATTTATTTGCTGGATTTCCATATAATGTTTTCACCATCCTCCTAACTAACGACAGCTTTTTGCCTTCTTTCAGTTTGTAATACGCTTCTTAAGTTCATGTTTCTTTGTATTTCTTTGGTTTCTCCATCCATCCCTTCATCAGTTACTAAAAGACGCAAGGCTCATCTGAAGAGACTGGACCGCAGATGGACCTTGGGGGGCATAGTGAACCGCCAGCAGAGTCGAGGTGAACACACAGTCAACACACACAGACACACACACGCAAACACACACACAGACAGACACTCTCAAGAGGCCTCTCTCAGAACCACACCCATACATACACACTCATTCCTTCATCGTAAGAAAACTAATTTACATCCATGACAGTCAGCCAACAACAACTCCAGCTTAAGTCCAACATCACAAACAGCACATTGAGTGGTCCTGTAGATTTCAGCTCCCCGAGTTACATTTACCACACTTTTCTCTACTTTTAGAAAGATCATTAATTCTTCATTTTGCTCTGCGTAACAGAATAGTTTACTAACATTAAACAGATTAGATAATGAGGGGTATTTGATTCAGACACCATGTTGGCTACTAACTGTTCTAAACATTGCTGTGTGTAGTGCTACTTCTTGTACTTATACAACTCCCTCCAGGTTCAGAATCATTAGATTTTAATGACTGAGTTTTTAGTGAACATTTATTGGTAAAAATATGTTCTCACACTCTTGAATGTATCATGTTGTCAAGCTCCCCTGGACACTGCAATACTGGAATATGTCTCAATGGAGAGTTGCTGTTGAGTCATAATGAATTCTCTTTGATGGACCCAGACAGACATGAGCCTATGTTTCATATTGTCTAGTATCTAATCAAAACTGGTCCAAGGTCAGCTTTGAATTTATCCTCTAATGGTTATGGTTAGAATCTGTGGCTATTAAAAGGCTACTTCTATTTGATCAAAAACGTAGTCACTATATTGAAGGATGAAGTTGTTATATACGCTGATTGAAGGTCAGTTAGATGTTCTGTCATTGATATAGATAGGATTTGGGGAGGCTGATCCTAGATTTGTGTCTGTGGCCTACTCCTACCTAGAGCCAGAGTCATTTCTCATCCCTCTAATAAGACCAGGAGAGATCAGCCATCTGGTTTTAGGATTAGTTTTAACCCACTCACCCCACCTGGCTCTGTCTTTTGTCTGTTTGTTTACTGAAACTGACCTGGGACTCATAAAACTTCCCAGGCTCCCAATAACATACATAGGGCTTGAATCACCTGGTATAGCTTAACTCTGATCCCAGACCAGTCAAAGAGACAATAAACATAAGTGATTCAACAGAGCTCATCCAACACAGGGGGAGCTTGTGTCAGATGGTATGAGTTAGTGCCTGTGTTGATGAATTTTATACAGGCCTACGATGACCTATATACTTTAGGGCCAGCCGTTTTTCCTAACCACATGACCTGACCAGGAAAAACTCCACTTTCTAGTTGTAGTCTTACTAATCTATAACTTGGGACATCGTTTTTCCTTTTCAGATGCTCAGGAAAAAACCCAAGTCCTATTTATACTGCACAGGTGAAAAAATACTAGTTCAATACTCAGCCAACGATTTCCATGTGATGACTACATCCAGCTCTTTTGGATGCTTTTGGTGAATGTACTAATATGGGATGCCAGAGCCTCGCCATAGTCTCCAGCCAGAGCTGAGCAAAGCATTTACAGTTAGGTAGCTTGCTCTCTCAGAGGAGTAACAGCAGGAGGAATGGGCTGGCTGGAATAGGCTGGTGGAAAGTGTGAATGTGGGGCAGTAGCCCGTACTGAAGCCTGGCTTTAATCACAGACAGGAGCCTATAACAGTGGATGTATCCACTTCTGTGTGTGTCAGCCACAGATGTAACTGTTGCCATGAAGGAATCAGGGCAATCATTGTGTGAGGCATAATTAGTAGGCTTTGTCATATCATATATTTTTTTGTAGTACTACTGATATTGATTACTGCATTGTTGGGAAAGCAAACAAGAAAGGCATTTCACTGTACTTGTGCACGTGAAAAATTAAAACCAAAAACTTGATATCAATATTCTATACCAAAATCATATCCAAAATCCCAGATGACTTCACTTGAGACTCTGGGTCAACGTACTGTACATGCCTGTGTAAGGATGCTGTAGGCCATTTGGGAGTCCAGTGTTGCTTTCAGCTGGCACCATCAGAGGCACTGCTGCATGCTAACTAATTTATGACTTCTGGATTAGAGGCCTTGTTTCCACCCTACAAATTTATCCCACCATGAAAATACTGCTGACTGTGGTCGGAAACTTTGTTTTTGAATTTGTTCATTTTTCCACATCTCTAATTCTCTCTCTCTCTCTCTCGCTCTCTCTCTCTCTCTCTCTCTCTATCCGTCTTTGCCTGGCCTTCCTCTTTACTTATTCCTTTTGTTGCTGTTCTGATGTGGTAATGAGTGTTATGAATGCCAGGCAGCACAGATAGGGCGCCAGTTTCTACAGTGCTGAGTGATTAGTGCTTTTTGGGGTCGGTTCGTTTTGGTTTTGGTTCAATTATTTAAAAAAAGAAACACGGTTTTCTAAAAAAAATTGAAACATTAAATTAATTGTGAAATAATGACGCTAAAATGATTTTAGAGCTTTTTAATGAAAATTCCAAAGCCCAAAATAGTGAACATTCAATTGCCCAAACATTGAAAATATCCATTGTCTCTGTCAGGTCCACATTGGGTAGACATTAATAGAAGAAAAGAAAAATCACTGTGAAATAATATTTCACTTGTGTATATTACTTAGTTTTTTGTGTTGACTTTATTATCTTTAATTCCTTAAAGTCATCATCTCATCTCTGCCAAACAGCCAGACCACGTTATCTGTGTTCTTCCCATATTGTACTGTCTTTAGTCACCCTATTTATTTATTTATTTTTTTATTTCACCTTTATTTAACCAGGTAGGCTAGTAGAGAACAAGTTCACATTTACAACTGCGACCTGGCCAAGATAAAGCAAAGCAGTGCGACACAAACAACAACACATAGTTACACATGGAATAAACAAACATGCAGTCAATAATACAATAGAAAAGGTCTATATACAGTGTGTGCAAATGAGGTAGGATAAGGGAGGTAAGGCAATAAATAGGCCATAGTGGATAAATAATTACAATATAGCAATTAACACTGGAGTGATAGATGTGCAGAAGATGAGTGTGCAAGTAGAGATACTGGGGTGCAAAGGAGCAAAAATAAATGAAATAAATAACAGTATGGGGAGGAGGTAGTTGGATGGGCTATTTACAGATGGGCTATGTACAGGTGCAGTGATCTGTGAGCTGCTCTGACAGCTGGTGCTTAAAGTTAGTGAGGGAGATATGAGTCTCCAGCTTCAGTGATTTTTGCTGTTCGTTCCAGTCATTGGCAGCAGAGAACTGGAAGGAAAGGCGGCCAAAGAGGAATTGGCTTTGGGGGTGACCAGTGAGATATACCTGCTGGAGCGCGTGCTACAGGTGGGTGCTGCTATGGTGACCAGTGAGCTGAGATAAGGCGGGGCTTTGGGTAGTATATGGGGCTTTGGTGACAAAACAGATGGCACTGTGATAGACTGCTTTCAATTTGCTGAGTGTTGGAGGCTATTTTGTAAATGACATCGCCAAAGTCAAGGATCGGTATGATAGTCAGTTTTACAAGGGTATGTTTGGCAGCATGAGTGAAGAATGCTTTGTTGCGAAATAGGAAGCCGATTCTAGATTTAATTTTGGATTGGAGATGCTTAATGTGAGTCTGGAAGGAGAGTTTATAGTCTAACCAGACACCTAGGTATTTGTAGTTGATATTCTAAGTCAGAACCGTCCTGAGTAGTGATGCTGGACGGGCTGGCAGGTGTGGGCAGCAATCAGCTGAGAGCATGATTTAGTTTTACTTGCATTTAAGAGCAGTTGGAGGCCACGGAAGGAGAGTTGTATGGCATTGCTCGTCTGGAGGTTAGTTAGCACAGTGTACAAAGAAGGGCCACAAGTATTACAAAATGGTGTCGTCTGCGTAGAGGTGGATCAGAGAATCACCAGCAGCAAGAGCGACATCATTGATGTATACAGAGAAAAGAGTCGGCCTGAGAATTGAACACTGTGGCACCCCCATAGAGACTGCCAGGACAACAGGCCCTCTGATTTGACACACTGGACTCTGTCTGAGAAGTAGTTGGTGAACCAGGCGAGGCAATCATTTGAGAAACCAAGGCTGTTGAGTCTGCCGATAAGAATGTGGTGATTGACAAAAGCCTTGGCCAGGTCGATGAAGACAGCTGCACAGTATTATCGATGGCGGTTATGATATCGTTTAGGACCTTGAGGTGCACCCATGACCAGCTCGGAAACCGGATTGCATAGCGGAGAAGGTACAGTGGGATTCGAAATGGTCAGTGATCTGTTTGTTAACTTGGCTTTCGAATACCTTAGTAAGGCAGGGTAGGATAGATATAGGTCTGTAGCAGTTTGGGTCTAGAGTGTCTCCCCCTTTGAAGAGGGGGATGACCGCAGCAGAGTTCCAATCTTTGGGGATCTCAGACGATACAAAAGAGAGGTTGAACAGTCTAGTAATAGGGGTTGCAACAATTTCGGCTGATATTTTTAGAAAGAGAGGGTCCAGATTGTCTAGCCCGGCTCATTTGTAGGGGTCCAGATTTTGCAGCTCTTTCAGAACATCAGCTATCTGGATTTGGGTGAAAGAGAAATGGGGGAGGCTTGGGCAAGTTGCTGTGGGGGTGCAGGGCTGTTTACCGGGGTAGGGGTAGCCAGGTGGAAAGCATGGCCAGCTGTAGAAAAATGCTTATTGAAACTCAATTATCATGGATTTATCGGTGGTGAAAGTGTTTCCTAGCCTCAGTGCAGTGGGCAGCTGGGAGGAGGTGCTCTTATTCTCCATGGACTTTACAGTGTCCCAGAACGTTTTGGAGTTTGTGCTACAGGATGCAAATTTCTTTTTGAAAAAGCTAGCCTTTGCTTTCCTAACTGCCTGTGTATATTGGTCCCTAACTTCCCTGAAAAGTTGCATGTCATGGGGGCTATTCGATGCTAATGCAGTACGCCACAGGATGTTTTTGTGCTGGTCAAGGACAGTCAGGTCTGGAGTGAACCAAGGGCTATATCTGTTCCTGGTTCTACATTTTTTGAATGGGGCATGCTTATTTAAGAATATCCAGGCATCCTCTACTGTTGGATTGAGGTCAATATCCTTCCAGGATACCCGGGCCAGGTTGATTAGAAAGGCCTGCTCGCTGAAGTGTTTTAGGGAGCATTTGACAGTGATGAGGGGTGGTCGTTTGACCGCAAACAGAACTCTGCAGGCTATCTCTGCAGTAGATTACAACTTCGCCCCCTTTGGCAGTTCTGTCTTGGAGACATTTCAGCCAGCCTAAGCCAGGATTCAGACACGGCTAGGACATCCGGGTTAGCAGAGTGTGCTAAAGCAGTGAATAAAACAAACTTAGGGAGGAGGCTTCTAATGTTAACATGCATGAAACCAAGGCTTTTACGGTTACAGAAGTCAACAAATGAGAGTGCCTGGGGAATGGGAGTGGAGCTAGGCACTTCAGGGCCTGGATTAACCTCCACATCACCAGAGGAACAGAGGAGGAGTAGGATAAGGGTACGGCTAAAGGCTATAAGAACTGGTCGTCTAGTGCTTTCGGAACACAGAGTAAAAGGAGCAGGTTTCTGGGCACGGTAGAATAGATTCAAGGCATAATGTACAGACAAAGGTATGGTAGGATGTGAAAACAGTGGAGGCAAACCTATGCATTGAGTGACGATGAGAGAGATATTGTCTCTAGAAACATCATTTAAACCAGGTGAGGTCACTGCATGTGTGGGAGGTGGAACTAAAGGGTTAGCTAAGGCGTATTGAGCAGGGCTAGAGGCTCTACAATGAAATAAGGCAATAATTACTAACCAAAACAGCAATGGACAAAGCATATTGACATTAGGGAGAGGCATGCGTAGCCGAATGATCATTGGGTCCAGTGAGTAGCTGGGCGAGCTGGAGACACGGCGATTCAGACAGCTAGCGGGCCGGGGCTAGCAGGCAAGCACAAGGGCCTAAGAGGGACGTCGCGATGGAGGAAGTCAGTTGTAGCCCCTTTGATGCGGTTATGTCGGCAGATCAGTCGTGATGGATCAGCAGGGCTCCGTGTAGTAAAAGGGTCCAGGCCAATTGTCAAAATAGGTATAGTAGCACAAAGAAATTGTCTGATGGACTTCTTCAGCTAGCAGTCCGGTGTGCTCTAGACAGCTAGCGGGCCGCGGCTAAGCTAGCTAAGCTAAGCTAGCTTGCCTTAGTATGCTGCAGAGCTGTCTGCCAAAATAATTTTACTTGTCCTTCAAAGTAGATAAGGCACACTTTGACAATCTGTCTATGGTTCGCTCTATGAAGATTATTATCATTAGACATGGACTCTTTCTTAATTTATCTTTCCACGATTACATAAATACTCTACCAACCTCCTGCTCAACCTTATTGCAAGAGTTTTGAGAAAGAGGTGAGGAGAGAAGATGGGAGGAATTAAGGAAAGATTAATTGAGAAAGAAGCATGCATGAGGAGTTAGAGAGAGGAAAGTAGGGAGTCTAACCTTACAATATTAATTAATTGTCTTCTTAACAACTTATCTGAAGCTACTCAGAAACACTCTTTACTAATGGAATACCAGACCCATTTGCTAAGAAATATAATATTTTTCCCAGTAGTCCATGTTTTAGTTACCGTGGAAACGAGATAGTAAACAAGATAAGGAGGGAAGATAAGTGCCAAGTGCTAAATCTTATGGATTAACGCCACAGAGGAAGCAAAATTGATTACTTTGTTGTTGTTCCTACCCTACATCAGGTCAATGGGTCTAAAGTTGTTAACTTTATTGCCATAATACTCCCAAAGAAGACAAAGGAGGAAGCTAAATTGATCGCTTTGTAGTCCACTTACTCTGACCCTACCTCAGGTCAATGGGCCTGCCTTTGGTAACTTTAATGCCAAAAATACTCCCAAGAAAGACAAATGGATCCCTTGTTAATGCATTGTTCGGTCAAACCCACAAATTCTTCTGACCCAATGTTAGGTGAGTACAGTCTGATTGGCTGGTCCGATGAAATCCATAGGTGTTGATTGGTTAGTGACAGCAGGATGACCTCACCTCATTGATTACCTCATGTGTTGTTGACAGGGCGAGTCGTTGGGTCAAACACTCTATCCAGTCTCCTCCACCCTGTTCCTCTGTCTGTATGTCTAGAGAACGGGATCAGTTACAGCAGAGTCTAATGTGATTTATGGCAGTGTGCTGATAACCTCCTTCTCAACTCACTGTTTGGGGCTTTGGGCCCAGCTAACTGGTCAAACACTCACTAAGACGGTGTGAGACGCACGTACGCATACAGTACATGTCCAGAAAGCATGCTCACACACATGATACGTATGTTTGAATACACACGCACACTCACAGGCACGCACACACTCACAGGCACACACACACACACAGACACACACACACGCACTGACACAAACCCACACTCACACCGTATTCCCTCTCCACCTGCAAGTACTCAGATATCCTCAACCACACACACACCCCCACACTACACATACTCCCTGTGCTACCGAGTCCCAAAGTCCCTAGACATTCCTTACAGCTCTCTATAATTGACCCAAGCCCCTCAGCTCCCTCTGGAATGACAGGCAGCAGTAGAATGTGTTCCCACTAAAACCTCACCTCACCCCACCCATTGTAAACAGACTGACACATGCACGTTCACACCTCTGAAATTCCTCCCGTTTTTCCTGTTTCACTTCCCCATCCCACCCAGGGACACATTGGCTGTGTCCCAAATAACATTATAGTCATCCTGTAGTGCACTATTTCTTGCATATTGCACTGCTATTGACCAACTCCGATTCTCTCAATGCCTTTATCCCCATTCCCTCCCACGCCCCTGTATATCCAACCCATTGAAGCAACAGCTGCTTAAAGTGGCCCTATCAATCTACCCCCCACTACTACCCCTCATAATTTGATTTACACAACATGCCTACCACTTTGAAGATGAAAAATATTTTTTATTGTGAAACAAACAAGAAATAAGACAAAAAAACTGAAAACTTGAGTGTGCATAACTATTCACCCCCCAAAAGTCAATACTTTGTGGAGACACCTTTTTCAGCAATTACAGCTGCAAGTCTCTTGGGGTATGTCTCTATAAGCTTGGGGATTTTGGGGATTTGGGATTTTTGCACATTCTTCAAGGCAAAACTGATCCAGTTCCTTCAAGTTGGATGTGTTCCGCTGGTGTACAGCAATCTTTAAGTCATACCCCAGATTCTCAATTGGATTGAGGTCTGGGCTTTGACTAGGCCATTCCAAGACATTTAAATGTTTACCCTTAAATGACTTGAGTGTTGCTTTAGCAGTATTCTTAGGGTCATTGTACTGCTGGAAGGTGAAATTACTTCCCAGTCTCAAATCTCTGAAAGACTGAAACAGGTTTCCCTCAAGAATTTCCCTGTATTTAGTGCCATCCATCATTCTTTCAATTTTGACCAGTTTCCCAGTCCCTGCCGATGAAAAACATCCCCACAGCATGATGCTGCCACCACCATGCTTCACTATGGGGATGGTGTTCTAGGGGTGATGAGAGGTGTTGGGTTTGCGCCAGACATAGAGTTCTCCTTGATGGCCAAAAGGCTCAATTTTAGTCTCATCTGACCAGAGTACCTTCTTCCATGTGTTTGGGGAGTCTCCCACGTGCCTTTTGGCGAACACCAAATGTTTTTGTTATTTTTTCTTTATGCAATGGCTTTTTTCTGGCCACTCTTCTGTAAAGCCCAGCTCTGTGGAGTGTACGGCTTAAAGTGGTCCTATGGACAGATACTACAATCTCCGCTGTAGAGCTTTGCAGCTCCTTCAGGGTTATTTTTGGTCTCTTTGTTGCCTCTCTGATTAATGCCCTCCTTGCCTGGTCCATGAGTTTTGGTGGGTGGCCCTCTCTTGGCAGGTTTGTTGTGGTGCCATATTCTTTCAATTTTTTTAATAATGGATGTAATGGTGCTCCGTGGGATGTTCAAAGTTTGGGATATTTTTTTATAACTCAACCCTGATCTGTACTTCTCCACAACTTTGTCCCTGACCTGTTTGGAGAGCTCCTTGGTCTTCATGGTGCCGCTTGCCTGGTGGTGCCCTTGCTTAGTGGTGTTGCAGACTCTGGGGCCTTTCAGAACAGCTGTATATATACTGAGATCATGTGACACTTAGATTGCACACAGGTGGACTTTATTTAACTAATTATGAGACTTCTGAAGGTAATTGGTTGCACCAGATCTTATTTAGGGGCTTCATAGCAAAGGGGGTGAATACATATGCACGCACCACTTTTCCGTTTGTATTTTTAGTAATTTTTTGAAACCAGTAATTTTTTTTATTTCACTTCACCAATTTTGACTATTTTGTGTATGTCCATTACATGAAATCCAAATAAAAAATACATGTAAATTACAGGTTGTAATGCAACAAAATAGGAAAAACACCAAGGGGGATGAATACTTTTGCAAGGCACTGTATTATGGGTCCACAGTGGGTCCTGGCTGGGTTGCCTCTGTCACTTTCTAGCTGTGATAAGGAAGGGTTTGAGAGTGTTGTGGATGTGATGAGAGGTCTGGCCAGTAGAGGGTGGCTATTTTGTGTTTGTATTGGAGGATACGTGTGGAATGGATACAGTCAGGGTGTGCATGCTGGCTTGAACAAATAAAACACACAAAATGGCTAACTGGGTGATTCCCGATACCTTTACCTCTGTGTTGCTTTCTAAGAGAACATTAATTGATTGAAATACTTTGGTTATTGCAGTAGATATCTCTTGACTGGGAAATTCAAGGGGAGTTTTCCAAGGGGTTCATTTACTGAACAGAATTGTTGATGCTCTTCTTTTTTTCTGTCCTTCCTTCCATCAACCCGTGTAGAAGAGAAGTACATGACGGTACAGCCCTATGCCAGCCAGGGGAAGGACGAGATCGGCTTTGAGAAAGGGGTCACCGTGGAGGTCATCCAAAAGAACCTGGAGGGCTGGTGGTACATCAGGTGAGCCTCACCTCCTCCCATTTGTCCTTAACGTGGAGGGCTTCCTCTGATTGGTCCTCCCCATGGAGTGACAGGCACCTTAGCCAATGGAAAACATTGCTCCGGTTAAGAATTCACACCTATTAGTGATTTTATGTTGGATGAACCCAGTTCCAATTACAATTAAATCCTTCACTCTCTTCAACAAGGCCTATAGGCTAGGGAAGTGAGTGAATGATCATATTGGAATCGGGCCAAAGGTTAATGTACATTTTATCACACTCTAATGAAATGAGTCCCCAGAGAGAGTGATTCTATCATTATTTTCGGAGAGGTGATCAAGGCAGAAGTACATCTCATCTGTTGAATGGTATTGTAAACCATCATCATACAAATGTGGCTCGTTGGAGATCTGGTGAATGCGTTGTGTGTGATCTGTTCGGTGGAAGAGCGACAGAGTGTGCTGTATACTCAGTATACTCAGTATACAAATGTGCATTTCCTGGCCTGTTGTTTGTAGTTTCCTCATGGCCCCGAAGGCCTTGTGAGCTCCACTCTCCACTCTCCAGATGATGATTACCACATGCTACTCTGGACTCTGCTCTGGTTTAAAGAACAGTCCTGGTACATCTCTCATGTATTATCCACAGACCACAGGCAGCCGGAGGCACCTTGATAGGGGAGGACGGGCTCATAGTAATGGCTGGAACGGAATCAATGTAATGGTATCGCACACATCAAACGCATGGTTACCTTGTGTTTGATAACATTCGACTGACTCCATTCCAGCAATTAATATGAGCCGTTCTACCCCCCAGCAGCCTACTGGTTTAGACGCACCACAGTGTTTTACTGCTCTGCTCAGAATCAGTCTATGTTCTTCTATGTGTATGAGGACATCTAGTGGTCGTAGACAGTCAGTGGGAGAATTAACAAAATAAAGACTCCCTTTGACATCGTAAATAATTATTGCATACTTGTCAACCTTGGCTGAAGATGTGATAAGATGTCATGTTTTACTGCTGATGTATCAGTGTTATTACTGACGGACATAAAGTGGAAGTAATTACAGTGTATTGCTTGTAATGACTTTGTAGTCAACACAAGATGCACTTTTTGACCGGTAAGGGTTACTATTTGACCGGTAAGGGTTACTATTTGACTGTTAATGGTTACTGTTTGACCGGTAAGGGTTACTATTTGACCGGTAAGGGTTACTATTTGACCGGTAAGGGTTACTGTTTGACCAGTAAGGGTTACTATTTGACCAGTAAGGGTTACTATTTGGCTGTTAATGGTTACTGTTTGACCGGTAAGGGTTACTATTTGACCGGTAAGGGTTACTATTTGACCGGTAAGGGTTACTGTTTGACTGGTGAGTAAACTTCCATTCTCCTCCCCTATTCTGCTGCTAGGTACCTGGGGAAGGAGGGCTGGGCCCCGGCCTCATACCTGAAGAAGATGAAGGAGGACTTCTCATCCCCGGGCAGGAAGAAGACCCTGACAGGCCCTGTGGAGATCATCGGCAACATCATGGAGATCAGCAACTTGCTCCAGAAGAAGTCCAGCAGTGAGAAGGTAAGGTTTTAAGATTTCACTTTTAACTTAAGATTTCATTTGATTGAACTTTTAGCTTTTTAGTTTTTAAGCACTTTTTTCTATTTTATTAGCTTTTGTTTGATTTATGTCTTGTATTGTATAGTTTTTTTTACTGTAAAGTGTGTTGCCATTTTAAAGTTTGATTTGATTCAAAGGATGTCCAAACGGATGGAGATTCCACCAGTCCTGAGCGCCACATCTCCAAGAGTGAGATCAGCCTGCCCATGCCCTATGCCCCAGGTTACAACCCCAGCCCCGACCACGGCCCCAGTCCTGGCCCAGGTCCGAGTCCCAGTCCTGGGCTGAGTTCTGGATCTGGGATGGGTACCTCCAATCCTAGCCTGGGCCCTGGTGCTAGTGGCCCTCTACAGGACAGTAAGGGGAAGACGGAACCTGGTTCCCCTGCTGTAGCACATGTCGCTCCACACAGAGTGTCGATAGGTGAGTGTCATCGATTATGGAGTTGTATGGTGATTCAAATTAAACTATTTACTCGACTGAAGTAAAATATTGTTTTCTTTTTGCATAGGCTTTGACGCTATAGGTAAGACATGGAAAGACGAAGGTGTATAGTGTGAATCTAATATTAGTCTGTTTGGGTGCTAATATATATCTATTTGACTAATATTTGGGTGCTAATATACAGTGAGGGAAAAAAGTATTTGATCCCCTGCTGATTTTTTACGTTTGCCCACTGACAAAGAAATGATCAGTCTATAATTTTAATGGTAGGTTTATTTGAAATTTGAACAGTGAGAGACAGAATAACAACAAAAAAATCCAGAAAAACGCATGTGAAAAATGTTATGAATTGATTTGCATTTTAAAGAGGGAAATAAGTATTTGACCCCTCTGCAAAACATGACTTAGTACTTGGTGGAAAAACCCTTGTTGGCAATCACAGAGGTCAGATGTTTCTTGTAGTTGGCCACCAGGTTTGCACACATCTCAGGAGGGATTTTGTCCCACTCCTCTTTCCAGATCTTCTCCAAGTCATTAAGGTTTCGAGGCTGACGTTTGGCAACTCGAACCTTCAGCTCCCTCCACTAATGTTCTATGGGATTAAGGTCTGGAGACTGGCTAGGCCACTCCAGGACCTTAATGTGCTTCTTCTTGAGCCACTCCTTTGTTGCCTTGGCTGTGTGTTTTGGGCCATTGTCATGCTGGAATACCCATCCACGACCCATTTTCAATGCCCTGGCTGAGGGAAGGAGGTTCTCACCCAAGATTTGACGGTACATGGCCCCGTCCATCATCCCTTTGATGCGGTGAAGTTGTCCTGTCCCCTTAGCAGAAAAACACCCCCAAAGCATAATGTTTCCACCTCCATGTTTGACGGTGGGGATGGTGTTCTTGGGGTCATAGGCAGCATTCCTCCTCCTCCAAACACGGCAAGTTGAGTTGATGCCAAAGAGCTCCATTTTGGTCTCATCTGACCACAACACTTTCACCCAGTTGTCCTCTGAATCATTCAGATGTTCATTGGCAAACTTCAGACGGGCATGTATATGTGCTTTCTTGAGCAGGGGGACCTTGCGGGCGCTGAAGGATTTCAGTCCTTCACGGCGTAGTGTGTTACCAATTGTTTTCTTGGTGACAATGGTCCCAGCTGCCTTGAGATCATTGACAAGATCCTCCTGTGTAGTTCTGGGCTGATTCCTCAACGTTCTCATGATCATTGCAACTCCACGAGGTGAGATCTTGCATGGAGCCCCAGGCCGAGGGAGATTGACAGTTCTTTTGTGTTTCTTCCATTTGCAAATAATCGCACCAACTGTTGTCACCTTCTCACCAAGCTGCTTGGCGATGGTCTTGTAGCCCATTCCAGCCTTGTGTAGGTCTACAATCTTGTCCCTGACATCCNTGTACCGTCAAATCTTGGGTGAGAACCTCCTTCCCTCAGCCAGGGCATTGAAAATGGGTCGTGGATGGGTATTCCAGCATGACAATGGCCCAAAACACACGGCCAAGGCAACAAAGGAGTGGCTCAAGAAGAAGCACATTAAGGTCCTGGAGTGGCCTAGCCAGTCTCCAGACCTTAATCCCATAGAACATTAGTGGAGGGAGCTGAAGGTTCGAGTTGCCAAACGTCAGCCTCGAAACCTTAATGACTTGGAGAAGATCTGGAAAGAGGAGTGGGACAAAATCCCTCCTGAGATGTGTGCAAACCTGGTGGCCAACTACAAGAAACATCTGACCTCTGTGATTGCCAACAAGGGTTTTTCCACCAAGTACTAAGTCATGTTTTGCAGAGGGGTCAAATACTTATTTCCCTCTTTAAAATGCAAATCAATTCATAACATTTTTCACATGCGTTTTTCTGGATTTTTTTGTTGTTATTCTGTCTCTCACTGTTCAAATAAACCTACCATTAAAATTATAGACTGATCATTTCTTTGTCAGTGGGCAAACGTACAAAATCAGCAGGGGATCAAATACTTTTTTCCCTCACTGTATATCTATTAGACTAATATTTGGGTGCTAATATATATCTATTAGACTAATATTTGGGTGCTAATATATATCTATTTGACTAATATTTGGGTGCTAATATATATCTATTACACTAATATTTGGGTGCTGGGATATATTTGTGTGACTAATATTTGGGTGTAATAAAATGCAATAAAAACATATATATTGCTGGGTGATATAACATTTTGATTGGGGTTTTACGGATATACTAAGGTTTGTACTCGTCTGTTTTGTGTTTTTGCAGTGTGTATAGTAGACTACTAATTGCAATTCTATCATTTCTACATTTGACAGTAAATGAGGCTAATCTATGATTTCAATCATTAGGCTCTCCCAACCTCAGACAAAAACCCCCTCCTAGAAGAGAAATGAATCTGGTAAGTCACTCTCAAATACAGTATGTATCAGAAAATGTTTTTTACACATCAACATAGAACATTGAACTCAAGATTGCTTATTTTTCTATTCCTCTTGTTTGTGCAGGGCTTCCAGTTACCCAAACCACCAGAGCCCCCTACTGTGGAAGCGGAGTACTACACCATCGCAGAGTTCCAGTCCTGCATCTCTGATGGCATCAGTTTCCGTGGAGGACAAAAAGCTGACGTAAGCACCCATAATCATAGAGATACAGTATCTATACAGATATTCTGTTTCTGGATAGATGCTCAGAACTGCTGTACATATGTTGGTATTGAAATCTGTCTGAGCACATTAAATATTAATGACAACTGACAGCTCACCAGAGACACAACTGCTAAGCTGCATAGATATGGCCTTGACGCGCTGTTAATTTTGATGATGCTGGCAAAATACTGTATCGAGGCCAACTGGATGTCAGGGTGGACATTTCAAGTTAGAAAAAAGGAGCTTTTGTTTTGATTTCTCTAACCATCACACCCAGAATGATACCCAGAATATGTAGGATCTTAATTTGAGGCAGTTTGCTACAGCAGGAAAATAATCCTGCAACAACAGGAGATTGGAATTATGATATGGATTATAATTAACATAAATTTTTTGTAGGGGTTGATACATTGTTCCTAAGGGAAAATCAAGTCTGAAATTTCAAAGTGGAAATTACTCACTTCAGAAGCCTTATAAAATCTCAAATACACTACAAGTTTTAAATTTCTTGCATTGCAGGAAAGCTATCCTGCAACAGAGGGATCAATTTAAGGTCCTACATCTGTAAATGGGGAGGATGATGGTGTGATAGTGGAGGGGATGTTGGAGGCAGGGAGAGAACAGCAGTAGAGAAATAGGACACTATTACTCTGACCCTCTCCCTATGCATTATAGATTCTCCTGCAGCAGGGTGATCAAATTAAAATCCTACATCTGTATAACCGCAACGCTCAAGAGATCTATATGTATGAGAAACTTTGTCTGCTTTCAAAATGGCACCTTATTCCCTTCATAGGACTCTACTTTTGACCAGGACCCATTGTTAAAAATACTATTTTCATCAGTGTGAAGTTCAAGTGAGACTGAATGTTGATTATAAAGCGATAGTTCCATCAAGTGTGTCTGACTGTTGGTTATCTTCCCACCTGTCTTCTCTGTAGGTCATAGAAAAGAACTCCGGGGGCTGGTGGTATGTCCAGATCGGGGAGACGGAGGGTTGGGCCCCCTGCTCTTACATCGACAAACGCAAGAAGCCCAACCTCAGCCGACGAACCAGCACACTTACTCGCCCCAAAGTACCACCCCCAGCTCCACCCGCCAAAAAACAAGACTCAGAGGAGACGCCCTCACCTTCACCCAGTCACTCCATATCCTCATCCTCCAAAGCCCCAGAATCCCCCTGTCGGCCCGCAGTATACGAGGAACCGGAATACGACATTCCCGCCATTGGATGCGAGGGCGAGTCAGACACAGATTCCCTGAAGGGAGAGACAATACATCGCCCCCTGGAGGTGAAAATCAACAGTGTGGTCTGTGAGAAGTACCGTAGTTCTCCTCCGGTCTGCAAGACCTCCCCTGTTATTATCAGTTATAGAAGAAGGTCCTTCAGGTCCGTTGAAGAGATGGCCAAGGAGGAATGTATCTATGAGAACGATGGCTTCAGGCGCAGTAGTGGTGATGAAGGGGCTTTGGCCAAAGGCTGCAGCGGTTCCAACTCCCCAAGGATCTACCACTCCTCGACTGTACCACGCAAACCCTCAGGGTCTTCACCTCTAGCAGGGGGAAAGCCATTGAAGAAGATCGCCCCGGAGCTGAGCCGGAGCCAGTCCCTAGCCAAAGCCGACACCAGCCCCAGGTCGTCCTCAGACGAATCGGGTAGAGGTTCCAGGAGACCTCCAGGCATCAGGACGGTGGAGCAAAGGATAGGACAGAGCACCTCCACCAAGCTCAAGCCCTCGGTGAGGCCTAAACCTCTCCTCACCACCAAGTCAGAGCCACAGTGCCCTGAGAGGATGGACATCACTTCCCTGAGACGCCAGTTGAGGCCCACGGGTCAACTCCGGCATACCGTCCATGGGCTCAAAGACTCAGAGACGTCCTCCATCATCTCGTCGGAGGACTCCCATTCTTCCCGCAACAGCATCTCAGACCTCTCCTCCATCTACTCCAAGGGAAGCCGGGGAGATTCGGATCTGGAGGGGTTCAACCTATACCGGACCACAGACGCCTACAACAAGGTCCAGGAGTCAGAGCTGAGCTTTCCATCTGGGGTGGAGGTGGAGGTCCTGGAGAGGCAGGAGAGCGGCTGGTGGTACATCCGTTGGCGGGACGAGGAAGGCTGGGCACCCACTTTCTACTTGGAGCCCATCCGCCAAGGGAGGGACGGCGGTGGGTCTGAGTCTGATGGGCAGCGCTCTGGGTCGGGCAGCGGCACTGGGAGCAAGTCCAACAGCCTGGAGAAGAATGAGCAGCGCGTGCTGGCGCTCAACGACATCAACCTCCAGGGACTCACCAACCACCACCAGGTACACCACACGCCGGGGGGTCTGAGATCGAGGAACACTCCCCCCATCCCCTCCAAGCCTCCGGGGGGCTTCTCCAAGCCAGCTGTGCTGGTTAACGGAGCCGTGAGAATGAGGAACGGTGGGGTGAGACCGCAGTCTGCCGTCAGACCGCAGTCCGTGTTCGTGTCTGTGCCACAGCCCGCCATGGACAGTCAACACTACATGACGAGTTCCCTGAGGCGGAACGAGTCATTGGCCGCCCACAACCAGTACCGTACCGACCAGTACCGCTCCGGTTCCTCTACCCTCGGCGTGCGCCGTAACTCCTCTTTCAACGCAGTGCGTGCGCAACCCGTCACAGTCGAGACCCGATCGAGACCCTCAGAGCGCTCTATCACCACCAGGGGGTCTTCGGCGGAACGATTTGGCGCCGGTGGCGGGACGGAGGCCTTGAGCAGGGTTGGGGTTGTTGTGCAGCGTAATGGTATCCCCGTCTCCACAGTCAGGCCCAAGCCTATCGAGAAGAGCCAGCTGATCCATAACAACCTGGGGAGGGAGGTATATGTTTCCATTGCTGACTACCGGGGGGACGATGAGACCATGGGCTTCCCTGAGGGCACCTGCCTGGAGGTTCTAGACAGGAACCCCAACGGGTGGTGGTACTGCCAGGTCCAAGATGCCCTGCACCCCCGCAAGGGCTGGGTCCCCTCCAACTACCTAGAGAGGAAGAAGTAATGGCCTAATAATAATAGAAATGCCCCCCTTTGATGATGTCACTAAGAATATTGGTGATGACATCACTCCATAAGAATGTTACCCCACAAGAGCTACCACAAGCAATATGCTCCAAATATGTAAACAAATGATTGATTCTGAAAGACTTTATGTAAAAAAAAATATGTTGTTTTAACCTTATAAAGAGAAACTTTTATTTCTGGTTCACTAAAGTGTACACATTAAAGACTAAAAGTCCAGTTTTTTGCGTGCGATATGGGATGTAACGAGAGACTGAAAACGGGGTTGGCCACCCCCAGTGTTAGAAACACAAAAATGTTTTTGGAACTTTGGAACGCTGCGATTTGACAGAAAGAGAAGATAGCTGGGCAATGATGGCATGCCTTATACCTGCCCTTGTGACTATAATGCCAAATAGGTGCCTTTCGTAGATGATCAACTGAATGGGGGTTCGAAGAAGTGGACGGAACACATCAGTGAATCAACGTCATTACCAAATGTATTGCAGTGCCATAGGCCTATGAGCATGAATACCACCAAAATTATTTTTGTAACGTTCAAGAGAATCACTTGAGTAGGAGTGTTTAGGAGCGTTACTGAGCGAATAGGATCAATCTAGAGTGTTGTAGTAGAATGTACAGAATCAAATAAGAAAAAAACAAGAGAACAGGAGAGATATTAGTGACTCTCAGTGAGTCACAATTGACTCTCAGTGAGTCACAATTGACTCAATGAAAATGACTAATCCTTTGATGATCTTTTTTAAACATTATTGTATGTTTTGTTCTTTAATGTCTTTGTGTGACTTTTTGTCTGTCCTTAGAGATGTATTTCTGCTTTCTTGTGTAACACTCCACCGACAGCCCAGAATTGGAAAGAGTCAAAGTTTCCTCTCTCGGATATTCGATTCTCTGAAGTTTCACTGGCGGAATATCTATGTTGAGGTACACGTAATTAGACTAACTTTGTAGTTTCACCCCATTTTTGGAGTCCTACTTCTTATTCTATATTTTCAACCAAGCCTACAGAATCTTGCACACAAATAAAGTCGAAACCTGTCAAGCTTGAAATCTAATCAAAGTATAGTAAATTCCAATTTAATCTGCTTTTCAGTAAAAAAGAAAAGACCTACCACCAAGATATTACTTTACACAATAAGTTTTAGCATTGTCTGTCTAAATTAGTCTCAGACAAATATATTTTTACATATGCTTTACTGTATACAGTATAGCAACCACAGTTGCACAGAAAATAAGTACTGGAAATATGGCTTAATAATGATCTTTGAATCCCAGGGATATATTTCCATAGCCTCGAGCCCACAATGTGATCAAACCAAAGAGGAGTATCATTTCATTGGCTATTTTGTAGCTTTACTATTGTAACGAGTGCGCTGAGAGTCGGGAAGCAAGTTCAGGGAGTGTGTTTTAATAAATAAATGTAACATAATACAAAACACGAACAACGCACCGACAAGAAACAGAAACAATGACGCCTGAGGAAGGAACCAAGGGGAGTTACATATATAGGGCAGGTAATCGAGGATGAGTGTCTTTATGCACTAATGCGCGTAACGATGGTGACAGGTGTGCGCCTTAACAAGCAGCCTGGTGACCTAGAGGCCGGAGAGGGAGCACACGTGACAACTAAGTTTAAAAACTGAAGAATAAAAAAAAAAGATGTTTTGATAACATCTGGATTTTCTGAACCCAAATTAAAGCATGTTGAAACATGCAGATATTGCTGTGCAGTATTGGTTTATGTGGTATGCAATAGAGTTTATGTTCAAAAAGTAGTTAGGTATCTACTGGATTTAGAATAGTACTGCAGGACTATTTTGAGTTACTACTATTTACTTATTTGTTTTCCCCAAACACAATACTGATATTACTTCAAAACGATCCCCAATTGAAAATCCAAATTAAGTTATATTTCAACTGGCTGGTGTTCAAGACTGCTGAAATATTTTTCTAACAGTGTGTGAGCTTCTCACCTGAGGTTAAACACTAACTTTTCATGACATTTTCTGCTGGGCAGTATTATAGTATTAAACAAAGTATTGTACCTGCTAGATCGCAGTTATATCCATTTTAGCCAACCATAGTTGTTTTTTGTTGTTACAGTGTGATCACACATAGACAATAATGAAGATTGAAGTTCCGTTTTTTGTGAATTAATGCACTTTAACACTTGTTTACAGTGCATTAATGTAAAGATGCAGTTGAAATACTCAGCATATTATTTATACATTTTTTTTTTACTATTTAATGAGTATTTTCTTACCTCAAGTTTTTCAACTCCTGTCTTTTCACAGGAGTTGCAAAATATCTCAGGCATTGGAGGATGCCAAAGCTCCTCACAATATAATAATTGGATACTGTACATGGTACTCTCTTGTGGGAGACGAATGCTACTGCAACATACTTTTTTCATGTTGCCCAACAAACCGGCAATTACAATGCAATACCAAATGCGCTGCTGGTCAGTGAAACTACCAACTACACAATGCCTGTACATAATTTAATGTTTTCAAATAATAATTAATGCAGCTCAGAGTTGGTATTTTTTTTTGTAGTTTATAAAAAAAGATTGTTCACTTTATTGTATTTGGCTATCTTTTTTTCAACCTTCTAAATGACTTTTTTCCCCCATGCTGTGTGCTGCAACTAGCAAAATCATGGACACTTCCTTTCTCCTTATTGGTCTGTACGTAATGCCTGATTCAAATCTTATTTATTTTTAACTAATGTTTATACCTTCCATCTGTGTTTTGACAATCAAATATTTATCCACTGCCTTACTAGATTGGACTAGACCTGTCAACCTAGTATAAAGTGTATAATGTGTGATATACTGTATCATTTTTTGACATTTCTACAGTCTATTTGGTATGAATTTCAAACCGTTGCATACAGATCTATAGAAGCTGAAGTTAGTTCTGCTTCACAAATGGAGGGTAAATGCTCTTTATCTCACCCATCATATCCTATCTAAAGCAATGGAAATCAATAATTAGGTCTATGTCAAGTACAACTACAGTTGATACAGAACCCCTAACCATCTCCCTCCCTCCCCTCGACGAAGGCATTATGTAAACGTGTTGAATCACCCATAACATTTCGCTTCAGCACATATTCATGCATTTCGCTATTGTTTAATTGAGTACAATTTACATGGCTTCTCTGCCTGCGCCTGCAAATTACAAGGGAATTGTAATGTGTCAAGCTAGACTTTTTCATATGTAGTATTTTGTATTTTTTTATTTTTAATAATTTGTTCGTTTTCACCCCATTGTATTTGAACATCTTTCAGAAATGTAATAATGAGGAAATGTGCAATAGAAATAGGCATCTTTAAAAAGCATAGCTATAGAAAAATATGATCAACATGACCTCCTCTTTCAACATGTATAAGGATATATGATCCAAAAATATATTGTATATCCCTTAATCCATTCAAGCCATCATCGGTCATGTAAACACCTTCAGGTCATGACTCATTTCAGGTCCACTGCTTTTTTCATATTAGTCTTTTTCAAAAGAGCAACAGTTGCTAATGGCACTAAACCTTCTCCAATCCCATTGGAGATGCTTACTTCCATTGAGCTACAGCACAACATGTTGTGACATGATGGACAGGATTTTTAACCAACGGCCACGTAAGAATCCCTTCTGGCTAGTGTGCATGGCTAGTGGACCGTGAATGGCACCGGCAGAACCCAATGACCCGGGTTCCGACCTCATTAACATCTAGCTGTTCTCTACCACAGATCCACAGATGTAAGAGTTGTGTCAGCATCGAGGGCCTCTAGGTACTCACCAGACTGCCTTTGAGCTGTCACGTTTGTGCCTGAACAAAATGTTTTTGTTCTTGGAGTGTGTCTCTCTCTTCCACCTACAGTACGCAGATGCCTCCATGCCATTTGAACACAAGCCATGCCGGCCTTTTTAACCTGGTGCCATGGCAAAAGTGACATTTGGAACCATCACAGATGTCAACCGCGTAATGTAAACTGGGAGACTGTTAACCGGTAGTCTTGTCGGGAAACAGTGTTGTGTACTACAGGGCCATCGTAGTTTAATCCATCCGCTTCCAAACCTATACCTACCACCAAATATAAGAAAACACTTTTTTATGTATCTCCATGTCCTCGATTAAGCCCCATGGGAATTCATTTCAGACTTGACCATGTTCAGAATGTTTAGAATCTTCTGAGGAGAAAGAGAGAAAATACTACATGTGTTTGGTTCTTTGTCCACAGATTACAACAGTGATGTTTTGGAGGTCCACTAAAGCAGGTTAGTTTAAAAGTTTCCTCTACAGAGGATTTTTCATCGCTTATCCCCACATAACAGTTAAGGTGCTTCCCGGCTTTGGAAGGTCTCGGTTCATTTCCTTTCCCCTCCAGTAGGTTTGATAGGGAAGAAACACACACACACACACACCCTTGAGTTTTAACTTTGTTGGAGGGTGCCACAGATTTGTGGTAAAGTAGCACCCATGCAGGGGCAACACATACACACACACACCCCGACGAGGGATGCCATTCATGTCAGAGGGAATATATTAGAGCCTCTAACATATTTGCGAATTCAGCCAAGTGAGACCGTCCCTACTGACGCCGTACTGCCTCGACTCTCTGCCCCCGCCTCCTTTCTCTCTTTTTATTTTAACAAATTGGCGGGCCTTCTCGAGCGTGACGTTCCCTTAAGCCTAGTAATCCTAGATAGCACCAGCCGGAATGGCTTTTTTCCTCCCTGATCTTTTTTTCTACTCTCCCTTTACTAGTGCCTCCTTGCTCACTCTTTGGCCTTTTCCACCATACTTCCGCCATGTTCTTTTTCTTTCTTTTGCCTCAACCAAAACTAGTAGTTCCCAGTGCCAAAAGCTAGTCACTTGAAGTAGGAAGAAAGAAGAGATTGGATATTGTTGAGTGTATCTAGTGTATGAGGTTTGGGTCGTAGGAGCATGTGATGTGAGATATTGTGTGTTGGTGTGTTTGAGAGAGGACGTGTGCACTGTGATGAGATGGATTGCGTGCAGGTGAGGTCAGGAGAAAGATAGGAGGAGGTCAGGGATGAGGTTGGTTGTGTGTGGGATGCGTCGGGAAACCTGAGATGGATCAGGTTGTGGATTGTAGATGACATGACAAGAACGAGAGAACGAGACAGAGATGGTGAACAAGAGAGAGTGAGAATGAGAGAGAGATGGAGAGAGAGAGATAGGAGCTGTTTACAGTTGTGGACATTGTGCTCCTCTGTTCATGCTGACTAGACTTCCATTAAAACCAGCAGCAACAGCTTCCATCCGAGACAATGAATAACACTGCATCATACTTCCTCCTCTTCTCCCATCTCCCATGGCTTGGGCTAATGAACTATCCATGTACGATGCGTGGTGGTGAAATCTCATTATCAAAACACCATTTTAATTACGGTAAAGGTTTGAAGCCCAGTAATTCTCGCGTCGGTGGCGCCCTGATAGCGGGGCAGCACAGCCACGAGGGGCTAATCTAAAACAAATGAGAGATGGATAGATGCTCTCACTCTTTGTCTCTCTCGTTCTGTCACTCTCCAGCTTTTTAGCGGGTGGCATATTAATCATGTGTCTGATTTATTCAGCTTTATATAATTTGCTGTGGTGAAGCTTCAACTTTTGTCTGATGGCTTATGCTGTCCTGGGGTGAAGAGAGAGGCTGGAGAGCCAGGTTAATGAGAGAAAGGGTAGGTTAGGGGGGTAGGAGATGCGATGTTTTTGAGAAAGTTAGTTGTAAGTGTTTCTGAAAGGGATGTGAGGTGTTAACCTAAAGGGTTGTTTTTAGTAGGTATTTTTAACATAACTTTTTTAGAGTACATTTTTTATGTTGTTTGCTCATGAAGGAGGTCAATGAATGAAAGCAAAGAAAAAGAAAAGGAGAGGGATGAAAGCTTACTCAGTGCTAGAACTGATGGTAATGCTTCAGACAGGTGGAATGGGACTGCCGACTACGCCAAGTGTTACTTAACACAATTACTTAACACAACAGGTGTTGTTGGGGCATTGTTTAGAATGCTAATGTGTTGCATGGCTGAGGAATAGAGCATGCTGGTACTTTTTTGTGTTTCCTGCTGTGCTGAGACTCTCACTTGACTTCCTGTTCTAATTACTACTTTTTACTCTCTTTAATTAACCCTCAGACAGATACATCATGTCACATCACTCTTAGCAATAACTGCTCACACTGTTTAAAATTACCTTCCTTTTTTTGTATCGGTACCAGTTTGGACCATATTTATTTGCCACATCCATATTTTCTGGAGGGAGGATTTGTCAGATAAAGATGTGTGTCATTTGAGGGGTCACCGAATACATTTTAGTTGGCGTAGTCAAAAGTCTTGTTATTACCTAAGATAAGGCCTTCATGAGTATTCTGTGATGCCAGTTATAGTCTAATCCCTATTTACAGTAGAAAGTAGTGTGGCAAATCTCCAACACTGTCACAAAAACCTAATTTGTAGACAAGGCCTCAAACCAAAGTTATTCTCTCTAAACCTATGCTCTGTAAACCGTCTAGGTCCTTTAACCCAAACAAAACAATAATGACCCACTACCAGTATGTCAACTCTGTTACATCATACCACCAATGCTTCGAGTTGGACCAAAGGAGTTGCCATAGTATTTGTTTTTCTCTCTTTTTTGTTTGCATTATTCTTATGCAACATTTGTGTTCAACTCTATAGAGACAACTATAGAGACTAGTCCTGTTTTCAAAAGAAAGGTGTCATGGGAGGATGGCGTTCAAGAGAAACATGTTTTCTGATTCCTTGTGTAAATGTCACTGATGTGAGTCATTCGGTGTGACAAAATGTAATGTTGTGTGACAAGGTGATAAAGCAGCAGGACATGTCATGACATTACAATTTTGCATCGGTGAGTAAGTCAATAAGTGTATGTGAAAGTACAGCAAATGTACAAATAATCAAATCAGTCTACTCTTCAACAGAAAACATAACAATTGATCTGTGTGCTAGCGGTTCTTTTTGAAAATAGGGCTGTCCCTTTTTACCATTTTCATTTTGAAAACCTTTTTTGTTGTTGTATCTTGTTCATGTTTACATTGCATCTTGCATTGCCCGAAATAGAAACACTATTAAATGTATTATCTTTGTTTAATTAATGTTGCCTCTCTGTTTTCATTTGTTATCCTGAACACTCACATGCCATACATTGTGAAACAGAATATTTACAGTATTATTAAATGTTTCAGTCATTTAGCAGACGCTTTTATCCAAGCAACTTACAAGAGTACATGTGCATACTTTTCCCCCTGTACTGGTCCCCCGTGGGAATAGAACCCACAACCCTATCACTGCAAGCACCATGCTCCACCAGCTGAGCCACACGGGACCAACTGAGCTGATATGACTCATACATTCATATTTAGATTTATTTATAACTTTTACATACAATCGTAGGTGACAGTCATTTTATTGAATGATACATATATCTTCATTTGTTGTATGGTATAAATAAGAATAAGTATATTTAGACTTGGATTGTACAATTGTACAATCCTGTTTTAGATGTATATTGTCTGAGTTATGAGAGAAAACTGTCAAAATTGTAAGGGCAGAAAATGAAGATGAACTAGTATGTTAGAGCCCTCCCTACCGCTAACGAGAAAGATGGAGGAAAAAAATCATACTGTGGCATCCGGACATCTATACACGTAGAAAGATTTATCACATATGCCTAAATGAACATGAAAAATGTGCACACCTACCTCCCCTTAGGACAACCACCAAACCCCCATCGAACCCCCACCGGTTGCAAAACGCTCGCTTTCAACAGAACAGGTTACAAAACGGTCGCTTTCAACAGAACAGGTTACAAAACGCTCGCTTTCAACAGAACATGTGCAAGTTACCCTCAGCATCTAAAGGTTAGTGCATTCATCACGTTTATCATGGGTGGTTATGGGAGATGTAAAGAGAAATTAACACTCAGGCTAACAGCTGTGAGAGGAGAAATACATAGAGACATCATGTCCAACATAAAGACTGTGTTGGAGTATTTCAGGAAGGTTCTAGAATGACAGGTATCAAATAAAGATGTAACAAACACTTAGGCTGACAGTGTTTCTGACGTCTTTTGGTTGCTCGTAGACCATTTGGGAATACTTCAGAGAGGTATTTAAGTAAAGTTCTTAGTGTTTCTGTTCATTCCATGTCACTGTCATCTTCAGGTGTGACGGTGATGGCATATTTAAGTGTGACAGTGTCGACAGCTGAGGAAAGCCGCCATAGGACGACCCATCACTAAAACAGATTCTCATTGGTCAGTGGAACTATTTATATATATCCACTAGATGGCAATCTTGAACTAGTCTGTTCTCTTCAGCCTTAGCTGGAGGAGTCAGAAGGGAGCTTGAGCTCATGGTTAGTGGTTTTTAGCTGTTTATTTGTAAAGGTCTTACCTCAAGGGTCTTTGTAGTGCAGGTATAAGGACTGCATGTATTCCCCCCAAAAATGTTTAAACACATGAACGTTTAATCCATCATCACAGAGATGGATTAAACGTTCAGATCCACAGATGATGCAATCTCTATTGCACTCCACACTGCCCTTTCCCACCTGGACAAAAGGAACACTTCTGTGAGAATGCTATTCATTGACTACAGCTTAGCGTTCAACACCATAGTACCCTCAAAGCTCATCACTAAGCTAAGGAACCTGGGACTAAACACCTCCCTCTGCAACTGGATCCTGGACTTCCTGACGGGCCGCCCCCAGGTGGTGAGGGTAGGTAACAACACATCTGCCACGCTGATCCTCAACACTGGAGCTCCCCAGGGGTGCGTGCTCAGTCCCCTCCTGTACTCCCTGTTCACCCATGACTGCATGGCCAGGCACGGCTCCAACACCATCATTAAGTTTGCAGACGACACAACAGTGGTAGGCCTGATTGCCGACAACGACGAGACAGTCTATAGGGAGGAGGTCAGAGAACTGG
>QNTS01002970.1:115716-128622 GCA_003317085.1 Hucho hucho
CTCAACAGTTTTTACCCCCAAGCCATAAGACTCCTGAACAGGTAACCAAATGGTTACCCGGACTATTTGCATTGTGTGCCCCCACCCCCCAACCCCTCTTTTACGCTGCTGCTACTCTCTGTTTATCATATATGCATAGTCACTTTAACTATACATTCATGTACATACTACCTCAATTGGCCCTACCAACCAGTGCTCCCGCACATTGGCTAACCAGGCTATCTGCATTGTGTCCCACCACCCGCCAACCCCTCTTTTTACGCTACTGCTACTCTCTGTTCATCATATATGCATAGTCACTTTAACCATACCTACATGTACATACTACCTCAATAAGCCTGACTAACCGGTGTCTGTATATAGCCTCGCTACTGTTATTTTCAAATGTCTTTTTACTGTTGTTTTATCTCTTTACTTACCTACACACACAGACACACACACGCACACATACCTTTTTTTGCACTATTGGTTAGAGCCTGTAAGTAAGCATTTCACTGTAAGGTCTACACCTGTTGTATTCGGCGCACGTGACAAATAACCTTTGATTTGATTTGAGTATTACCTATGGACATTAACTATGACCCATCATGGTATAACAGAGTTATGGGATACTAATACATCTTGATGACAGATTTGATATTTATCGTCTAGATTATTATCAGACCTCATACCTCCTCCTAGATATTACCATGTCTTACATGCCATTAATCCATTACTGATAGACATATGTATATCTGGGGACATCAGAGGGATATTTGGATGAGGTGGTAGCTGCCTGCAGTGCTTGGAGCCCCTGACCCTAAGCCTAGTGTCCCCTGGAGGACCCCGGTTGGGGCCGTCCAAAACACATTATGTAACAGGTGCCCCAAATCACATACCACTGAAAGCACCAAGTTCCGCTGGACCACAGAAGGTCATGGTTAGCAACTCTATTTGGATTCCTGTGTGTTTTATGACTATGCTGACACACAGTGTGGCTGGGGGATGATAGTAATCTTAATCAATGGATTGTATAATTATTTGAAACCCTTGTTAGTGAACAGCTAAAATAGTTTTTATATACTAACTCTATTTCATCAATGTACCAATTGGGCTTCAGGAAGAAGCATAGCACAATAACAGCAGCCATGAAGGTTTTAAATGATATCACTGAAGCCCTTGACAAAAAACAGCACTGTGTCTCACGTTTTATTGATCTCGCTAAGGCTTTTGATACAGTTGATCATGTTACACTAAAGCAGAGATTGTCGCGCGTTGGTCTTTCGGCGCATGCAGTTGCATGGTTTGCTAACTATCTGTCTGCTAGAACTCAGTGCACTCAGTTTGATGGACTCATGTCTGTTAAATTGTATGTCTGTAATGGTGTGCCCCAGGGCTCTGTACCCTCTTACTCACTATTTATATAATTAACTTAGACAAAAATGTGCAAAATGCGCAACTTCACTTTTATGCTGATGATACTGTTATTTATTGTTGTGCCTCATCTCTCACAAAAGCAATCCAAACTGCTTTTATACTGTTCAATATACCTTGTGTCAAGTGAAACATATCCTCAATACTGACAAAATTAAACTAATGGTGTTTTCTTTTTATTCTTTTTTTTTTACCCCTTTTTCTCCCCATTTTCGTGGTATCCAATTGGTAGTTACAGTCTTGTCTCATCGCTGCACCTCCCGTACGGACTCGGGAGAGGCGAACTTTGAGAGCCGTGCGTCCTCCGAAACACAACCCAACCAAGACGCACTGCTTCTTGACACAACACCCACTTAACCCGGAAGCCAGTTGCACCAATGTGCCGGAGGAAACATGTTACACCTGGAAACCGTGTCAGCATGCACTGTGCCCGGACCGCCACATGAATTGATAGTGTGCGATGGGACAAGGATGTCCCTGCCTGCTAAACCCTCCCCTATCCCAGACGATGCTGGGCCAATTGTGCGCCGCCCCATGGGTCTCCCGGTCGCAGCCGGCTGCGACAGAGCTTGGACTCGAACCGAGAATCTCTAGTGGCACAGCTAGCTCTGCAATCTAATGGTGTTTTCTAAAGCAAGAAATTTACCTCTGAACCTTTCACCTATTACTACCTGTCAGGGCAATGAGACTGAGACTGTAACCTCATATAAATATCTTGGAATTTTAATTGATGACGGCCTCTCTTTTAAATTGTATATTAAAAATTAAAAAAAAAAAATAAAACTGAAGTTGGGATTTTATTTTAGGAATAAGGACGGTTTTTCTTTTGAAGCCAGAAGGAGGCTAGTATCAGCTACATTTATGCCTTTACTAGACTATGGGGATATTTTATATATGAATGCTTCCGCTCAGTGTTTGAGATCAATTGACACCCTATACCATGGAGCATTGAGATTTATTTTAAACTGCAAAACCCTTACACACCACTACACTTTATATACCAGGGTTGGCTGGCCTTCTCTAGTCACTCGTAGGCTCAGTCACTGGTATACTTTTATTTACAAAGCCATTTTGCTTTTTTACTACCATTTTATTTGGGCATTTTTTTGTCCAGAAGGCTGATTTGAGTTTATGAATTTTATGATTTAATGATTTTGTTATACTATATGTTTTTTTACTAGATTACCTCTAGTTTGGCCAGGGCGCTCTTGAAAAAGAGACATCAAATCTCAACGAGCCCTTCCTGGTTAAATAAAGGTTTAAATAATAATAAAAAAATAATACATTTACGGGATGAATTAAAATCAAGAGTATGGATATAATAAATAAGAATTTGTCATCAAGTGTATGTTATAGTTGGATATGTATGGGAGATAATTCAATCATATTAAGATGGATATTGGAGATGTGATAGAAAAAAATTGAATTATCTTGTAATCAAAAGTATGTAATTTATGGTTAATTCAAGTTTTATGAGAAAAGCAGGCACAGGCACTTTTTTGAAACACGTCTGGAAAAGTTTATTGACACAATCGTCCGACTCACATTTAACAGCTCACAAACAGATCACTTGGAAACTAGTTTTCAAATAAAGACAGGTTTGCAAAGTATCTTAAACAATGGATGAGTCACAACATAGAACATATATTCTTCTATATCATGGAAAATAGGAGCAATCGTGTTTGATCTAGCCTATGTTACATTTCTATGTGTAGCGTTCTGATCGACCCCTGAACTCTGTCTAAACGATGGCCTAGGAGATTGCGATGTAGCGTTTTTATTTTTCAGCTTGTCTTCTATTGGTCCCAAAGTTCACTAACTAGGACGGAGTGAACAATCAACTCTAACAACTAAAAGATACAAAATAAAGTATATTTCCCAGGTGAAACCTGTCTAGTGATATCTGAAGAAGGGCTTTTCTAAAATGGAGGATAGTAGAAGAAGAAAGCAAACACCCAAGTACAGTAGGATCTGAGATCAAAACACTTCAATGGAAGATAGATACAATACAGGGTCGACAAACAATCAGGAGAGAAACCAAAAATGTATTTTTTGGTCAATTGGTATCACACCGCAACTGGTTGGTGTAATAGTTAGGGCCCTGAGTTTTCCAGGTCACTAGGTCAGGAACAATTCTGGGCCCTAGTCATAGTATCTGTGTGGAGGGCTGAACTTTAAGCCACTGGGTACTGACATGAGTCAGACCACTTCAATTAATTCTGTATGTAACTCAATAAATACAATAGGCAGCAATTTAGGTGCCTTGTTTTTTTTGCATGATATTTAACTTTTACATTATTATAGGATGTCAATGTACGGTATGCCATTAATGACATGACCGTATGTCCAATGACTATTGTTTACATTTAGTGGTTGTAGGTTAAATTCCTTGGATAAAGGGTCAGTAAAGGAAAATGTAAAAAAAAAAATTCAAGCAAGGGGAAATGACGTGTGTTTAGCACAGACTTTGCAAATTATGAGGTGGATTAACACATTTATTTTTTATTGGATTTCGGATTTCGTCGGACACTTAGTATCAGCACAAATTTTACTGTGATAGAATATGCCAGAGATTACCTATAGACTAGACCATTTAAAAAGTAAAATCGGGATTCTTATAAAGTGACATTTAACATTGCCATACAACGACGGCCTTTAAACTATATACTTGGTAAGAGCTATAAAAACAAACCTGGTTTGGACTCGAAAGGAGGCATAAACAACAACGTATAAATTACAAAAGAATTCAGTGTCTGAATATTCAGGGTTTGTAAAATTATTAATCTGTGCTTATCTTGTACCCAAAGCAACGAGGTGTTATGATTGTATACTGCAGGGAGTCCCAGGTATTGGTGGAAGGTACAAGATAATATCGTTCCTGGCTTTAGGATACACCGTAGAAGTAGAAATAGCTGATTATTTCATGGTTTCAATCAACCAGACAACAAACATTACAATCATGACTATCAATCCCCCAAAAAAGCTGACAAAATATGTTTTTTTCGCTCTAGATACTACCAACCACACCAATAAAACGACCTGCCTCATTTTAAAACATAAATTAACATTCAAAATGTGAATTAACACTTCAAGCAGTAGTGTATAATATCATAAAAACACAAAGTTCTGTTTGTGAGTGTAAAGAGGATGTATACGAAACCTCTGTCGGTATTTGCCCCAAAAACAGAGAGCTGGCAAATACTGTCGCAGCATTACATTCCAGATTAATTTGTTGATTATCTATTAATTACACCAGGATGCAAGATAAACATGTAAAAGAAACTGCCTTTTCAACTCTCGGCTGAAAGATATGGCATATAGCTCCAGTACACACAAGCATGAGGGTAATTTAGGATTCGCCCCAAAGTGATAAAAGTCATATGGGGTACGTGACAACTGTATATCAACTTGTAACATTGAGGAACTCCCATCTATCTCTCATAACCCTACATTAATGTGTGTAACTGTGAAGGGTATTTGTTGCTGGTGGAAGCACTATGCAGATGTTAGACTAGTACCGTGATAGGTTTAGGGTTGTGTACATATTACTGACTGTCTGTGATGCATATGACCATTGACCAGTAAGTATTTTGAGTTATAAAAATAAGTTGGGGTCAATTCAGTTTTGTTTCATGTGCTTTTTATCCTCTGAGTTTCTGAAGTCCTGTTTCTGAAGCTTTTCTTCGGACACACAACATCGTATTTGGTATTTAGTAAGGGGTCTTGGTGAAAAATACGGATAGAAACAAAGCATTATTTATCACACATCCGTATGTAACGAATCAACTGTTCATAAATTAAGGCAGGGGGCTGTGTCGGATCGACGTTGAACGCTATTACCATGGCAACAATCACAGTGCATTGGGCTGGTGTTTGCGTAAACTGTCACCATTTTGGGGCGTTAACAGCTGGACCTGGGAAACACCCAATAAATGTACTTTCACTTCCTGCTTCCAGTCACATGATGTGGGTACAAATTCTGGGATTGGATTGGGAGCTGAGGCTGGCAGTGACATTGTTTTGATGGTTGTTTAAATGTATTGTGTAAAATAATCTGTTTCTTGTCCTTTCTTGATGGGGCATTTCCGAGAGCGCAGTACTGACTTCAGTGCAACATTCAACACTGCAGAGCAAGCAGATAGCTAGCTAGCGCAACAGGACAGCTACCACCAATGAATGTGCTATAGAACTACCACACAAATAAATTTGGTTGAGAATATATGACTTACTGTATAGGAGCAAGAGGTGATACAGCACTCCTTCACACGTCATATACTTACGTCCCTATACTTCACGACTTTATACCACTGTAGTCATCTTCCTATTGATGAATCCTATGACTACTACAGAAATGCATCCTTTCCGGTCGCGACGCTTGAGCAACAAATAAGTCCTCTCTTTTCCTCTGCAGTTTGCCTAAGTAACACACAGACAGAAGTTGTGCCATACTGAGATGTTATGTTAATAAAGAATTATCTGTAGACAATGGCAGCTATTTTGCCTGTTTTTTTTTTTTTACAGACAAAGTTGAGTCAAGTTAAGAAACAAATGATGGAACTTAACAGTGTTTCTGCTCTTCAACATAAATAGATAATCTCAAGACCAAAAACGTTGAATTGAAACCACCTTGTTTGCTTCCATGCAAACTCGCAAACTCGCGGCAGTTGTCTGGAAGTGGCTTAAACAACAAAATAAAAAGTTGTTTCACGTCTTCTCTTTCCTCAAAGTCTGAAACTTCCTGAATCCTTGGAGAGAGCAAGAAGAATGAAAACTTCTAGTTGAGAGAGGAAGTTCTTGCCGCGGTTACAAACCCCCTGCCACTTCAAAAGCCGTCACACACTGCGTCAGAGAGGGAAAGTGGAAATGCAAGAGACCTTTGCAGTGCAGGTCTACTAACTGTACCAGCCAACAAAAAATGGGTATTTGAAACAAAAACCAAGATTCTTCCTCAAAATCCATCACAGAAAAGCACCAGAGTGAACTGTCCATTGTCCATTTCCCTGATCTTAAAAGTTTATCAAAGTCTTTCCCCAACTTCTTCCTTCTCTCCACATTAACTTATGCCTGTGGCCCTCAGTTTCGAGGGCCCTTAGCTTCAAACGCCCCCTACGTGCTACGGTAGGTCTTAATGATGTCTTTGATTTGTCTCCTGCAGATGGGGCAGCACGCATTGGACATCTTCTTGAGTTTGACGCCACAGGTGTAGCAGAGACACATGTGACCGCAGGCGTAGATGACAGTGTCCACGTGGTTCTCGTAGCAGATGGAACACTCATCGCCAGTCGGCCACCCGGGCCCTCTCCCGATGCCTGATGGGAACGTGGGCGACTTGGGGAGGCTGACGGGCGAGCTGGGGGTCGTTCCTGTTAGGGGGGAGGTAGCGACGGAGGGAGGGAAGGAGGGAGAGGGAGAAAGAGAAAGAGAGAGAGAGAGACATTCTGCATGTACACTACCGGTCAAAAGTTTTAGAACATCTACTCATTCAATGGTCTTTCTTTATTTTTTATATTTTCTACATTTTAGAATAATGAAAACATCAAAACTATGAAATAACACACATGGAATCATGTAGTAACCAAAAAAGTGTTAAACAAATCAAAATATACTTATTTTATATTTGAGATTCTTCAAATAGCCACACTTTGTCTTGATGACCTCTCAAACAGCTTCACCTGGAATGCTTTTCCAACAATCTTGAAGGAGTTCCCACACATGCTGAGCACTTGTTGGCTGCTTTTCCTTCACTCTACGGTCCGACTCATCCCAAACCATCTCAATTTGTTTGAGGTCGGGGGATTGTGAAGGCCAGGTCATCTGATGTAGCACTCCATCACTCTCCTTCTTGGTCAAATAGCCCTTACACAGCCTGGAGGTGTGTTGGCTCATTGTCTTGTTGAGAAACAAATTACAGTCCCATTAAGCCCAAACCACATGGGATGGAGTATTGCTGCAGTATTGCTGTGGTAGCCATGCTAATTGTGTGCCTTGAATTCTAAATAAATCACAGACAGTGTCACCAGCAAAGCACCCCCACACCATAAGACATCCTCCTCCATGCTTTACAGTGGGAAATACACATATGTAGATCATCCGTTCACCCACACCGCGTCTCACAAAAACGTGGTTGGAACCAAAAATTTTCAATTTGGACTCAAGACCAAAGGACAAATTTCCACCGGTGTAATGTCCATTGCTCGTGTTTCTTGGCCCAAGCAAGTCTCTTTTTCTTATTGGTGTCCTTTAGTAGTGGTTTCATTGCAGCAATTCGACTATGAAGGCCGGATTCACACAATCTCCTCTGAGCAGTTGATGTTGAGATGTGTCTGTTACTTGAAGTCTGTGAAGCATTTATTTGTCTGCAATTTCTGAGGCTGGTAACTCTAATGAACTTATCCTCTGCAGCAAAGGTAACTCTGGGTCTTCCATTCCTGTGGTGGTCCTCATGAGAGCCAGATATATCATAGAACTTGATGGTTTTTGCGACTGCCCTTGAAGAAACTAAGTTCTAAATTCTTGAAATGTTCCGTATTGATTGACCTTCATGTCTTAAAGTAGCTGTTCTTGCCATAATATGGACTTGGTATTTTACCAAATAGGGCTATCTTCTGTATACCACCCCTACCTTGTCACAACACAACTGATTGGCTCAAGAAGGAAGGACAATCCACAAATTCACTTTGAAGAAGGCACACCTGTTAATTGAAATGCATTCCAGGTGACTACCTCATGAAGCTGGTTGAGAGAATGCTAAGAGTGTGCAAAGCTGTCACCAAGGCAAAGGGTGGCTATTTGAAGAATCTCAAAAATAAAATATATAAAAACACTTTTTTGGTTACTAAATGATTCCATATGTGTTATTTCATAGTTTTGATGTCTTCACTATATTTCTACAATGTAGAAAATAGTAAAAATGAAGAAAACCCCTTGAATGAGTAGTTGTTCTAAAACTTTTTACCAGTAGTGTATGTACTGATGTAATGGATCTAATCTACAGTGTTGATCAATTCATTCCTTACAATAAATACAGTACAAACCCATTTTACCACTGTTCTTCTACTATGAAGGCAGCCTCATATTATGTAACTGCAACAGTAGACAACACATTGTGTCCTCTCGCTGCACAGCACGAGAAGCAATGTACTGAACAGACTCACCACCCAGGACATCTGCTACCTAGTGTCCCTCTCTCCTCTCTTAACCCCCTGCAGTGGGTTTGATAGTTTGATTAATAGAGTGGCTCTGAAAGGTACAGACCTCCCGCAGAGCCACCACAGTAGGCCCCGGAGCAGAGGCCTCCCAGGCCTCCGTTAAGGACAGGGTCGGAGCTTCCACTACCCAGGGCCAGGGCTAGTGCGCTGGGGGTGTGGGGGGAGGAGGAGGGAGAGCTGGGGTTGGAGGGAGCCCGCGCCGGCTGGTCCCCGAGATGTGTGGAACCTGGAGCCAGAGAACAGACAGAGAGAAAATAGATGGTTATGAAAGCATAAATAATTCAAATATAGCCACCTCAAATATAGCCACCTCAACTATATCCACCTCAAATATAGGCACCTCAACTATAGGCACCTCAAATATAGCCACCTCAATAGCCACCTAAAATATAGCCATCTCAACTATAGGCACCTCAACTATAGGCACATCAACTATATCCACCTCAAATATAGGCACCTCAACTATAGGCACCTCAAATATAGCCACCTCAATAGCCACCTAAAATATAGCCATCTCAACTATAGGCACCTCAAATATAGGCACCTCTAGTACTGTAAGTGGACTATCCAGTAGGTTCTACATTGAAGAATGATCCTATATCATAAAGAACCGAGAGAAATAAAGATTATTATTACTATTTTGATGCATTTATTTTATTTATATTCATTTAAAAAAAATCTCAGGTAATATTTATTATATAAATATATTCTATATAATATTTATTTTATATATATATATATATATTTTCCCCTTTCTCTAATCACCATTACAATACTTATTTTTTTACTGTTATTGTTGGTGTCATTTTCTCACCTGGTTTTAGGAACAGTGGCCTTGTTCATTCATGCTAATAAAGCTTATCCGCATCTGAAAGAAGAGTTGGTATGTTCTGAAGACATAGGCCAGAGGGGGTTTTCTCTAAGTGTGCTATACAGTTACTATACAGTACATTGGTAGACCGATGAATGATCTTATGATCCTATTGAAGTGAATGGCTTTTCAATAACTTTTGGGGATCGTTCCACTCTTTTTTTTACATCCCTGTTTCTGTGGTGAAGGCAGGGAAACAAATTCCGAGTCCATGTTTAAGAAGCACATATATGGATGCCAGTGATGCCTAAGGTGAGGGGTCATGTTTCAGAGACCCCAATTGTTTCATTTTTGGTTTAAGTAGGCACTAACAGAATTACTATTTAATGTTTAGTAAATTACTATGAAAATTGTCTGTCTTGTTGAGTGTATGTGTCATAATTAAAAAATAAAAATTATTAAAAGCTTTGCTAATTCGCTAGGAACAATGAAAATGGCTATCGTCACCATTTCGCCCGAAAGCCGCAACATCCAAAAACAGGGACATCATCAGCAACAACAGCAACAAACAAGTCACAATGAACTACAATGAACCCTTGAACATTTCAATAACATGTTATTTTAAGACACGAGGGATGAGAGGAGGAATAGTTCATCAAAGCCTATGGGGATTATGGTAACTGGGAGTGAGCTCGATGGTCTTTCTCAGTGCGGTATGTCTGTTTTTCTGGATGGCATGATGGAAGAATGTGAAATATGAGTCGTCTGGTGTGTGGCCCATGGTCCATCATTAAGACTGCCATCAGCTGACAACATGGTGAACGGCCACCGTTTCTGGCGTCTCTCTGGGAGCGATTGATCTATGGCCAGATCCAAAATGTCTGCCCAGTTGCGGTCTCACGAACACTGGAGAGGCTGTCGACTAGGCCAGTGGTTCCCAAACTTTTATGCTTACTGTACCACCAACTCAATTTACCCACTTGTGCATTTTATCAGTCGGTCTCATGAGTCTTCTCAAGTACACCCTGTGGATAGGCCAAGTGCCCCCAGGGGTCCTAGTACCCCTGGTTGGGAACCACTGGACTAGGTGGCCATTTCGGTTCTGCGACAATGCTAACATAATGCATTAGGACCCATGTTGGCTGTAATACTGTTACCTGATGACTGACTGACATGGTGCATTACTTCATGTGGTAGGCTGTACTGTACAAGTCTTGTGGAGTCTTTCAGGTTTTCGAAATGGGGCTGTATGTGCTAGTATGTGATAGTTGGAGAGGAGGGTTAAGACCTGGGCTGTTTGTTTGTGTAGAGGGTTGCTCTCGTGCCCCTAGGCTCTTGGTGCATCAGTGTGTGTGTGTATGTCTAAGTGTGTGTGTGTGCGATGTGTGTGTTTGTGTGTGTTTGTGCGGTGTGTTTTTATAACGCACACTCCCATAACTATCCTTAGTTCGTACGTACACACCCTTATCCTCATTATAAACTACCACTACAACTACTATTCAGAGTCCCCCTACGATCACATTACAACTACGCTGGCAGGTCCCCCTATGGACTCTAACTCAGAGGCGTGGTGGTGGTGCCGAGCCTCTCTCTGTCCTCCATCTCTCCCATTTTAATCCCCTATCTGGCTTGTCCTCAGCAGCTGACCTAGGATCAGTGGAGCCCAGCCCTGATCCTCCTGTTCACTCCCAGATTAATTTAGAGAGGGACTGTGGACAGCTGTGGCGGCTCACTCCCCCTGCCTCCCAAATGGCACCCTATTCCCTATGCGGTGCACTACTTTTGACTGCACTACTTTTGACCAGAGCTCTATGGGTCCTAGTAAAAAGTATTGCACTATATAGGGAATAGGGTGCCATTTGGGACACAGAAAGTTTATTAAGAAGGGTATGTTTGTCCAGATCCTCTAAAGCAGTCTGCTATGGGAGGATTCTGAGGAATGTGGGCTATGTGACACTGAGACTGGGACTGGCCTACTTTGACTCAACAACACTGGGTCACACACTGTCGCAGCACCTCGATGGGGTTGTGGCTGCAAAATGGCCGCTTGGTCCTACAGTCATGGTTGTGACTGAGGATGACCGTTGTGGTCATATAGTGACCTTAGGTCATCATAGTCTCTACATCTTAAAAGAGGAGTGTGGGATCTGGGGATCTGTTTAGTGGTAGACTGATGAATAGGAAGAGGGGAAGATGGGAGGAGGAAAAGAGGAGAGTGGGGTTGTAAAAGTGGTTGCTTATCTTTCTACATCCATTGAGCTTTCTGAAACACAATATCCAAAGAAACTTTAAGAGCTTTGAGAGGTTTGGCGACTGTATATGGGTGGTCTTTAAGTTTGTTGTCAGCACCATTTTCTACATTTAGGCTCTCAATGGTAATTTGTCAAATCTATATATAAGATAGTATATACTGTATATATAGTTAAAGCTGCAATATGTAACTTTTTGGGCGACCTGACCAAATTCACATAGAAATGTGAGTTATAGATCTGTCATTCTCATTGAAAACAAGTCTAAGAAGTGGTAGATCAGTTCTATGCGCAATATTTCTATGCTTCCTGCGCTTTTTTTTTTTTTTTTTGCGTCTATTACTCACACCAGTTTCAATCAGCTGAAAACACAATATTTTTGGTTATGGAAACGATATTTCACAGCAGTTTAAATGGTACAATGATTCTCTACACTATACATACTTGCAGGTGTGTGTAGAGTGTGTGTGAGAGACAGGATATTATCTGGCCCAATGTGAAGTGAGTGATTTTATCAGTGCTCTGGTGCTGGAAAATGTTTTGCGACATCCAGGTGTTTATAGCCCTGACATCTTAACATCCCTGCTATCAGATGTTAGTATCTGTAGGGCGGTGTGTGTGTGTGTATGTGTATGTGTACACTGAGTGTACAAAACATTAAGGCCCCTTTCATAATATTGAGTTGCAGCCCCTCCCCCTTTTGCCCTCAGAACACCTTCATTGGTCGGGGCATAGACTCTACAAGGTGTCGGGGGACGCTGGCCCATGTTGACTCCAATGCTTCCCACAGTTATGGTTCTTGATACACACGGGAAACTGTTGAGCATGAAAACCCCAGCAGCGTTGCAGTTCTTGACACAAACCGGTGCGCCTGGCACCTACTACCCTACCCCGTTCAAAGGAACTTAAATCTTTTGTCTTGCTCATTCACCCTACATACACAATCACATAAACAAACCATTTCTCAATTGTCTCAAAGCTTGAAAAATATTATTTAACCTGTCTCCTCCCCTTCCTCTACACTGATTGAAGTGGGTTTAACAAGTGACATCAATAAGGGATCATAGCTTCACCTGGATTAACCTGGTCAGTCTATGTCATGGAAAGAGCATGTGTCCTTAATGTTTTGTACACTGTGTGTGTGTGTGTGTGTGTGTGTGTGTGTGTGTGTGTGTGTGTGTGTGTGTGTGTGTGTGTGTGTGTGTGTGTGTGTGTGTGTGTGTGT
>QNTS01002970.1:128627-151393 GCA_003317085.1 Hucho hucho
AGAGAGAGAGAGAGAGAGAGAGAGAGAGAGAGAGAGAGAGAGAGAGAGAGAGAGAGAGAGAGAGAGAGGGAGAGAGGAAGAGAGAGTGAGAGAGCGATGGCAGGAAAGGTGAATAAATGGTCAACCATGCCAGACCTAAGGATGTTTCAATGTTTCAGTCTGGAGTAGCTGTGGCTGGAGTAGCTGTGGGTGGCAGGCGAGACTGTTCACTTGAGCGTGAACGAGCTGACATTCTAATGGAATCTATAATGTATGGGGAGAGGGTCAGAGTAATAGTGTCCTATTTCTCTACTGCTGTTCTCTCCCTCCCTCTAACATCTCCTCTACTATCACACCATCCCCCTATTTACAGATGTAGGACCTTCATTTGATCACTCCGTGGCTGGACAACTTTCCTGCAATGCAGGACATTTAAAATGTGTAGTGTTGATTATAATTAACATAATAATTCACATTCATTTGTTAATTTGTTAATTCATTTGTTTATCCATTCATCCATTCATTCATTTATTCATTACTCTTAATCACTCATTCATTAACTGTTCAATCATTAATGAATTCATTCATTCATTTGTTCATTCATTCTCTCTGAATATCTAATTGTTGCTTCTTAGTGAGCATGCTAGCTAGGAGCCCTAATCTTGACCTTCAGTGTTCACTCACCCTACCAAGGGCACTCCCCCACTAGGGAACTAGTGGACGTCATGTCAGTGCACAACACACACAGCTTAAGCCAGCTTAAAGGAGCACTCCCAAATGTATTATAAACCCAGGATCCCACTTCTGACACCAATGTAATGAAACAGCAGGGAGCAGGTCTCGAACCCTCGACCTTCTAGCCCGAGGTCCGGCGCGCTATCGACTGTGCCGCAAAAGCATGCTCGAGCGGCAGAGTCGATATCCGCGGTTATAAGCCCAGGGTCGTTACAGTATATACAGTCCCACGGGCCAAATTCAGGTAAACCTGAAAGCCTATAAAACAAATTCAGACCTGCCATCACATAAACAGATAAGACACTTCCTAATGTTGAAGAATTGGAACATAAAGGTGATTTACTATCTATCAGGGTTAGAAGGAATTCCTCGATTTTTCTGATAAATGATTGTAGTGCAGAGTGTCTAGAACAGTCGCTTCATGTTGCCGTAAACTCCTCGTAAGGTGATCCGTACTAAAAGAAACTCAGCAGTATTCAGGCAGTTCTGTTGTCTGATAACAGACGCCCTAGCAACAGTGTTTAGCAAAAAGAGAACTTCCTTGAACTCCTTGCAAAAACCTGAAAAAGTACCCGTAGTGCTCTAGCTAAATGTTTTTAAAAGCACATGTAATGTACTAGTACAACAGACATTCAGAACAAACCACAACACCATAACCATCTCCCTGTGCAGCTAACGAGTTCCTAGTAAAACAGCATGGTGAAAAGACCCATAGGGGTGCATTTCCTGTGCAGTTTTCATGTAGGCCCATAGTATTGGCTGTTGGCTTAGTGCCACTGCGGTTGTCCTATCTATCAATACCCCAGAGACACACTCCAGCCTCAGACAGTGTGTAGTGTGCGCTGCAGACCAAAGTGTAATGCATTGATGTGGCTTTCATTGATCGTGCTGTCAGCCACCTCCCTGTGTGTCTCCAGAGTGCCTAAAGGAGCAGACCAAATCCAAAATGGCGGCTGTGTAATGTAATATAATGAGAATAGTGCTAACAGGGCGGCATGAGGGCATGTCGATGCCTTGCTAACTGCTGTGACCTCCATGGCTGCATGGAGAATAAGAGTGTTAGCATGAGGGCAATTTACAGGTGGGCAAACAAGCAGCACTTATGAAAATACCATGTTAGCATTATATATCAGCACAGTAAGGTGTAGTTTATTTAACTCTCTCTCTCCCTCCTTCCTTTACTTCACTGAGAGGAAAGAGGGATATATTTAGACGGAGCTTGATTCGTCCTCAGAAGGAAAACAATGATGACACGTTGATGAGGTTGTGCCTGATTTGGTCGTGTGGCTTCGTAATTGGACTGTTAAAATAAGACAGGCCATCAACCTTCCCAGTCTTTCTGAATGATACACCTAAGAAAGATGTGTCATTTTTTAATTTCCGCTTGTCCAATCTCCGAAACGCTCTGCCAAATTTTAATTTGCATGTAATTATAGCAAAAAAAAAAAAACATTATGTTATAGAAGGATATGTGAACATTCGCTGTTTTTTAGTTTTGACGTTTGTCTGCCCTTTTCACAGACTATGTAAAGAGGGATCTTGTGCACCAGTTGGCTTTATCGGGGGCCTACAGATGTAGGATCTACATTTGATCACCCTGTTGCAGGAGGTTTGAGTTTTAAAAAAGTTTGTAATTTCCACTTTGAAATTTCACACTAGATTTTCTTAGCATAACCCACATAATAATTCACATTTACTGTTGCTGCAGGATTATTTTCCTGCGTAGCAAACTGGCTCAAATTAAGATCCATCTGTAAGTAAATAAATATAAAGAGCTCAGCAATTCACCTCTCAAAAAGTCTAAAAGCACAGTTGTAGCTACTTTAGGCACACCTGCCTGCCACAGCAGAAATACAGTATGTTTGGCATATTGCAAATGAAGCGTACGGCCTCCCGCCCACCCACACATCTTTCCCACTTCATGTTCATTATCTCTATTTAGAGTGTGTAATCAAGCATGGGGGCTCTTGGCATACTGCTGAGAGGTAGTGTGTGTCCCGTAGCAAAGACATGTTTCCCCCGCTGTGAGTAGGTCGCAAGCACATACACACACATGCAAGAACATGCAAACACACACACATACACATCATATAGACAGGAGAAGACGTGTTGTAGCCGCTAGGTTGCAGGGTCTGGCTCCCACACTCCTCCTTTCACTTGTTCCCTCTCTTCCTGTTATTATCGTGGCAGGTCGTGAGACAGCGTCTACTTTGCTCTCCATTAATACCTTTGGAAGTGCATTTGGATCTGACTTCCTGTGTCAAGACGCTGTATTGAAGCACGTGACATAAGTGTACATCTCTGAGCTCTGTGATGCGGGTGGGGCCCTTGTTACTAAATCTCTGACTTACGATAGATCATGAAATGAAAAAAGTTTATACCGTTGTACACCATGTCAGATTCAACCCTCCTAAGGCCTGTAGTACTGTAGACACTGTAGTATTTAAGGCCAGGACCTGACCATGTGACCTGATCAGGAAAAGTCCCCTAGCCCCTACAGTCCATAGATAGGGCCTGGAGTTTCCCCTAGTCAGGTAACATAAATAGGAAAAACTCCTGGCCCCACACAGAGCATACAAGTAATAGTAGAGAGAAGTACTCTAAGTACATGTAACTGCCAAATTAAAGGAAACATGTGTGGTGGCCCAACGGCCTATTAAGACAAGTTAGGTTAGTGTTTCCTTTATTTTGGCAGTTATCTGTATAACATAACAGTCATTCTGACTTACCCAATATCCTGAGTTGAGTGACGGCTCCGTGCAGACCGAAGAACATCCACAGGGGTCGGGAGTTGTCCACACACACTTGCATCCCGGCGTTGGTGCCATTGTGGCTCAAGATCACCTCCCCTTCCTGGTTGACCAGGAAGCCCAGTATATCACTGCTCTGGAGCAGCGTGGGCACTCGGCACACGGCCCAGAATTCCTTGCGGTCGACTAATGCCTCCGGGTTGTAGGGCAGGTCACTAGGGCGCAGCACGGCGGGGTCGCATGATGTCACGCCATAGGACAGCGATCCCGACCTAGCCGGGCTCGACTTGGTCACCTTGATAAACACGGTCTCACCGGTACGCAGTGGCCGGTCAGTGAAGACGAGCGTTCGCTCCTCTCTGGCGTGCTCGGATCTTGCCACCGTCTGCTCGTCGAGCGTCTTGATGTGGGCACCGCGGAGGGCGTGGAAATGGAGGTCGCTTTCGAGGGAGTGCGGGAGGACAGAGGACTGCTGGGTGTTGAGGGAGTTCTGGGGGATGGGGCAGGAGGCGGAGGGAGGGGCCAGGTGGAGATGGGCGTGGTTATGTGGGTGGGCTGGGCCAGAGCCGTCCACTTGCTGCAGGTTGAGGTCACAGAGGCTGACAGAGAGGCGGGATTCATCTGCCTCGCGGCGGAGAGAGGAGGAGCGTACGGTGGTGAAGGAGCGTGGACGGAGGAAGTCGGGAGGGACGATCTCACTCTCTGGAAGAAAAGAAGAGAGAGAGAGAGAGAGAGAGAGAGAGAGAGAGAGAGGGAGAGTGTGGCAATTTTAGTTTCTATAATCATTGTAAATTGTGTTGAAATATAAAGAGAAAGAGAGACCATTATCTAAGAAAGAGACAGAGAGATAAAATGAGGGATAGTCAACTGGTAATAATACTATAGTGTTGTTGTGTTGTCATTTGTTACTGTTAGAAATATTTGACAGTTTATACAGCCGTTTCTGTCGCAATGTATTGTTTTGCCAACCTTGGAATATTCCTTGAATTGAAATGAGAGAGAAACAGAGAGGAACAGAGAGAGAGAGAATTAAAGGAAGAGAGACACAAGCCAAGCACTAAAGAAAAGGCTAAAATTGGCTGATGTTACAAACTAGTACGAGATGTAGGATATTGCTAATTAGCTGGTACAGCAGCAGAGGAATGTGTCATTTAGCTTGTCTACAGATGTAGAAATGTATTTGAAAAAATTACAGATTTGGTTGAGTGCTTTTAATATCAGTAGGGAGCAGAATCAGCTCATTTCACATGAGGAGGACAAAGTGCTTAATTAACTAGCCTTGGATGATACCAAGAAAGAAATTTGTGTTTGTGAGACAGTGTGTGTATGTGTGTGTCTGTGTGTGTGTGTGGAGCTCCCTCCTTCTGCATTCCCAGCAGTCCATAGTACAGTATCATCCTTCTACAGTGAGCCATTTATATCTGCCAACACATGTCCCCCTTCACACAGTAGGGTGGGTAGTAGTGGCGCGCGCGCACACACACACACACACACACACACACACACACACACAGAGAATGCCCTGCTTATAGTCTCCCCCCTCCCCACCCCACCCCTGCTGGGCAGCTGCCTGCCTGAAAATAAGGTCTCTAAATGTGTAACCCCCCCCCAAGCAGCCCAGAGTTGGTAGAATTAGCCCTGTGTATTCGAAAGGAGCCAAACAGAACCAAAATGGAAGCAAACGTAACGAAACAGGAGGCACCTACAGCACCTGCATTTGTCAAATAGAAACTCTCGTTTTCTTTGCGAAACATTTTCCGTTTGCAACTGTTTGCTACGGTTTCGACTAATGTATACACCCCTGGTGGCGCTGAAGAGACATCCCCATCACTCAGACAGAGAGAGAAATAGGAGGGAGAGAGGGAGGGGGGAGAGGGGAAGGGAGGGACAAAGAAGAGGGACAGTCATTGCTCAGAGGGTTTAAGTGGATAAGGAAAATGAGTGACCAGACTGACCACCCTTGTTGATGGACAAAGATAGAGAGAGAGATTGGGGAGATGGATAGCAAGGTAAGCGGGGGAGGGAAAGAGAAAGAAAATTACATTGTTGACCACCTCCTCTGCAACGGCAGAAGATAGAGAGAGAGCCCATCACTCAAAGAGCGAGAGAACGAGACAGAGAGAAAGCAGGACCACCAGAAAATGATAGCGAGTGACCACCTCTTTTGAGATAGAAGGAGACCCCATCATTCAGAGCGAGGGAGCGACAGACTGACAGAAAGAGAGAGAGAGAGAGAGAGAGAGAGAGAGAGAGAGAGAGAGAGAGAGAGAGAGGATAAAAGCCAGCATCCACCAGTTCTCCCAGGAGAGGTCTAGTCTGCAGCCAGGCCCATTTCACCCCCTGCTCCCTCTGAGGCCTGTCCCAGAAAGCCTTTTAGAAGCCAGGGCCAGCTCTGGACATAGATAAACCTCTTACCCCTTAATTACTACTCTCACGAGGCCTGCCAGACAGCCTGCCTGAGTGTGTGTGTGTGTGTGTGTCTGCTAATAACAGCAGTGAAACCACAGAGAGCTAAAATCTCTTAGCCTGTCCCATCTGAAAGGGCTGAAAGGGACCCTGGCCAGAGTGGGATTATCTTCCACTCGCAAAACATTCAAATGTATTTTGTCCTAATATGGACACCGTACAAATGTTTATAACTGGCAAGGCAATGTAGGGCATTTGAATGTGTGCCAGAAAACCAACTGCTGTCCATTTGTGAGCTATTCAGAATTTTGGTGTACATTCCTTGTACACTTCAATGTGATGAACGGTATGACATTTAAATGTGTTAACAACAGCCAGAGAACCTATGCTGTCTAATGCGGTGAGGAGATTCTAATTGAGAACCGGTTGCGACCTGTCAGGCTGACCAAGCCGGCTAGATTATCAGAGCTTCGTCTTTCTTGTTGTTCACTAAAAAGATTATGTCCAGATTGTACAGTTAAAAAGAGAGGTTTCTGTTTTAGTGCTGGCTGCAATAAATGTTAGAGTCAAACCAGGATCCAGGAACCAGCTCCAGCGCTTACCCAATACCAGATCATTCAATCAAACCTCACTAAATCATTTAAAAAAGACACTGTAAGAGAATATTTCAGTGGCCTAGTGAAAGGCAACAACTGACTTCTTTTACTAATATTACATTTGAGTTATTTAGCATGAGCTCTTATCCTGAGTGACGTACAGTAGTGAGTGCATACATTTTCACACTTTTCCCCCATGGGAATCGAACCTACTAGCCTGGCGTTGCAACCGCCAGACTCTACCAACTGAGCCACACTTGCTACCTTGACATACTGTACTGTGCGTGATTGACAGATGACATAATTAGGGTTATAGGCGCTCATTCAGTCTATCAAAAGACCAGAGAACAAAGACACCTTAGTGTGTGATCCTTCGTTTAGTAGTGCTGATTCAATGTAGATCATCCTCCAACTGCCATCCCTTTGATCAGTTCCCGCCTTTAAATCCAAGATGGCAGCCCAGTTCCCTCAAAGTCATGTCAAGTGTCAATTAGCATTAGCGGCTAATGCACAGACGGCTCTGGAAACTGACTGTATTAACGTTTCACGAGACTAAGGGACTTTAATTGTTCTATTTGATCTTTGTTGAGAGTAGAACATGGATGGAACAGTGCCTTGAAAAAGCGCACATTCGTCTCAGTGACTACTAATCGACCGTTAAACTTACAGCCCAAAAAGCAAACAGTGCAGTTAGCACTATTAGCGCCCGAGGCTAGCAGAGAGAGAGAGAGATGACTACCGCTGGCTCTTTATTCAATCTGATGCTTCCCACTTCCTCTATCCTCTCCTACTGTAGCGTCCAATAGGCCCTTAGTGGATGCCGCAGACCGGCTATGTAAATGAATAAAATTATCAAAATCTATTTCTATTTCATAAAACTTTTCATTTCCCAAACAGTCGAACGCAGAGGGGCTACCTTCAATTAAGTATTTCCTAACGAGGCGAGGAGACAAATTGTAGCACTTTGCAACATACTTAAGCCAAATGATTGGGGAAGGAAAGGGATTCTCGCTTGGCGGTGGGAGTATGTGTGCGTGATCGCATGTGTGTAGCTCAGGCATACTAACTTCTAACATCCCCAATGCCAGCCCTGATTCCAATGCTGGACGAACTCTCACTCTCTAGACTAGGGATGGGCAACTGGGGCCCGCGGACCAAAAATAATGAAATATACAGTACCAGTCAAAAGTTTGGACACACCTACTCATTCAAGGGTTTTTCTTCATTTTTTACTATTTTCTACGTTGTAGAATAATAGTGAAGACATCACAACTATGAAATAATACACAGGAAACGCCGGTGCTCAGGTCTGTTCAACGCTGGTCCGACCAATCTGATTCCACGCTTCAAGATTGCTTCGATCACGTGGACTGGAATATGTTCCGGATAGCATCAGACAACAACATTGATGTACACACTGATTCGGTGAGTGCGTTTATTAGCAAGTGCATCGGTGATGTTGTACCCACGGTGACTATTAAAACCTTCCCCAACGAGAAACCGTGGATTGATGGCAGCATTCACGAAAAACTGAAAGCACGAACCACTGCTTTTAATCATGGCAAGGCGACCGGAAACATGACCGAATACAAACAGTGTAGCTATTCCCTCCGCAAGGCAGTCAAACAAGCTAAGCGTCAGTATAGAGACAAACGGCTAAGACACGAGACGTATGTGGCAGGGTCTACAGTCAATCACGGATTACAAAAATATAACCAGCCCCGTCGCGGACACCGATGTCTTGCTCCCAGACAAACTAAACAACTTCTTTGCTCGCTTTGAGGACAATACAGTGCCACTGACACGGCCTGCTACCAAAACCTGCGGGCTCTCATTCACCGCAGCCAATGTGAGTAAAACATTTAAACGTGTTAACCCTCGCAAGGCTGCCGGCCCAGATGGCATCCCTAGCCGTGTCCTTAGAGCACCAGCTGGCTGGTGTGTTTACGGACATATTCAATCAATCCCTATCCCAGTCTGCTGTTCCCACATGCTTCAAGAGGGCCACCATTGTTCCTGTTCCCAAGAAAGCTAAGGTAACTGAGCTAAACGACTATCGCCCCGTAGAACTCACTTCCGTCATCATGAAGTGCTTTGAGAGACTAGTCAAGGATCATATCACCTCCACCCTACCTGACACCCTAGACCCACTCCAATTTGCTTACCGCCCCAATAGGTCCACAGACGACGCAATCGCAATCACACTGCACACTGCCCTAACCCATCTGGACAAGAGGAATGTAAGAATGCTGTTCATCGATTACAGCTCAGCATTTAACACCATAGTACCCTCCAAACTGGTCATTATGCTCGAGACCCTGGGTCTTGACCGAGCGTGTGCAACTGGTTCCTGGACTTTCTGACGGGCCACCCCAGGTGGTGAGGGTAGGAAACAACACCTCCACCCCGCTGATCCTCAACACTGGGGCTCCACAAGGAGGCGTTCTCAGCACTCTCCTGTACTCCCTGTTCACCCATGACTGCCTGGCCATGCACACCTCCAACTCAATCATCAAGTTTGCAGACGACACTACAGTGGTAGGCTTGATTACCAACAACGACGAGACAGCCTACAGGGAGGAGGTGAGGGCCCTCTGAGTGTGGTGTCAGGAAAATAACCTCTCACTCAATGTCAACAAAACAAATGAGATGATCGTGGACTTCAGGAAACCGCAGAGGGAGCACCCCCCTATCCACATCAACGGGACAGTAGTGGAGAAGGTGGACATTTTAAGTTCCTTGGCGTACACATCACGGACAAACTGAAAAGGTCCACCCACACAGACAGCGTGGTGAAGAAGGCGCAACAGCGCCTCTTCAACCTCAGGAGGCTAAAGAAATTTGGCTTGTCACCAAGAACACTCACAAACTTTTACAGATGCACAATCGAGAGCATCCTGTCGGGCTGTATCACCGCCTGGTACAGCAACTGCTCCGCCCACAACCTTTAGCCCCTCCAGAGGGTAGTAAGGTCTGCACAACGCATCACCGGGGGCAAGCTACCTGCCCTCCAGGACACCTACACAACCCGATGTCACAGGAAGGCCAAAAATATAATCAAGGACAACAACCACCCAAGCCACTGCCTGTTCACCCCGTTACCATCCAGAAGGCGAGGTCAGTACAGGTGCATCAAAGCTGGGACCGAGAGACTGAAAAACAGCTTCTATCTTAAGGCCATCAGACTGTTAAACAGCCATCACTAATATTGAGTGGCTGCTGCCAACATACTGACTCAAATCTCTAGCCACTTTAATAATAAAAAATTTGATGTAACAAATGTATCACTAGTCACTTTAAACAATGCCACTTTATATAATGTTTACATACCCTACATTACTCATCTCATATGTATATACTGTACTCTATACCATCTTGCCTATGCCGTTCGGCCATCGCTCATCCATATATTTATATGTACATATTCTTCTTCATTCCTTTACACTTGTGTGTATGAGGTAGTTGTTAGATTACTTGTTAGATATTACTGCACGATCGGAACTAGAAGCACAAGCATTTCACTACACTCGCATTAACATCTGCTAACCATGTCTATGCGACCAATAAAAATTGATTTGATTTGATTTTAATTTGATGGAATCATGTAGTAACCAAAAATATTATATTTGAGATTCTTCAAAGTAGCCACCCTATGCCTTAATGACAGCTTTGCACACTCTTGGCATTCTCTCAAACAGTTTCATGAGGTAGTCACCTGGAATGCATTTCAAATAACAGGTGTACCTTGTTAAAAGCTAATTTGTGGAATTTATTTCCTTCTTAATGGGTTTGAGCCAATCAGTTGTGATGTGACAAGGTAGGGTTGGTATACAGAAGATAGACCTATTTGACAAAAAACCAAGTCCATATTATGTCAAGAACAGATCAAATAAGCAAAGACAAACGACACTCCTACCTATCTCTCCGATTTGGTCCTGCCGTACATACCTACACGTACGCTACGGTCACAAGACGCAGGCCTCCTTATTGTCCCTAGAATTTCTAAGCAAACAGCTGGATGCAGGGCTTTCTCCTATAGATCTACATTTTTATGGAATGATCTGCCTATCCATGCGAGAGACGCAGACTCGGTCTCGACCTTTAAGTCTTTACTGAAGACTCATCTCTTCAGTAGGTCCTATGATTGAGTGAAGTCTTGCCCAGGGGTGCGAAGGTGAACGGCAAGGCACTGGAGCGACGAACTGCCCTTGCTGTCTCTGCCTGGCCGGCTCCCCTCTCTCCACTAGGATTCTCTGCCTCTAACCCTATTACAGGGGCTGAGTCACTGGCTTACTAGTGCTCTTCCATGCTGTCCCTAGGAGGGGTGCATCACTTGAGTGGGTTGAGTCACAGACGTGATCTTCCTGTGCGGTGGAGGAGATCTTCATGGGCTATACTCTACTTTGTCTCAGGGTAGTAAGTTGGTGGTCTGTTGAAATCCCTCTAGTGGTGTGGGGGCTGTGCTTTGGCAAAGTGGGTGGGGTTATATCGTGCCTGGTTGGCCCTGTCCGGGGGTATCGTCAGACGGGGCCACAGTGTCCCCCGACCCACCCCTGTCTCAGTCTCCAGTATCTATGCTGCAATAGTCTATGTGCCGGGGGCAAGGGTCAGTTTGTTATATCTGGTATAATTCTCCTGTCTTATCTTGTGTCCTGTATGAATGTAAGTATGCTCCCTCTAATTCTCTCTCCCTAGGATCATGCCTCAGGACTACCTGCCCTGATGACTCCTGGCTCTCCCCAGTCCACCTGGTCATGCTGCTGCTCCAGTTTCAACTGTTCTGCTTGCGGCTAGGGAACCCTGATCTGTTCACCACACGTGCTACCTTGTCCCGGCCCTGCTGTTTTTCGACTCGCTCTCTCTACCGCACCTGCTGTCTCGACCTCTGAATGCTTGGCTATGAAAAGCCAACTGACATTTACTCCTAAGGTACTGACCTGTTGCACCCTCTAAAATCTCTGTGATTATTATTTGACCCTGCTGGTCATTTATTAACGTTTTAACAATCTGGCCTTAAATGGCCATGTACTCTTATAATCTCCACCTGGCACAGCCAGAAGAGGACTGGCCACCCCTCAGAGCCTGGTTCCTCTCTAGGTTTCTTCCTAGGTTCCTGCATTTCTAGGGAGTTTTTCCTATCCACCGTGCTTCTACATCTGCATTGCTTGCTGTTTGGGGTTTTAAGCTGGGTTTCTCTATAGCACTTTGTGACATCTGCTGATGTAAAAAGGGCTTTATAAATACATTTGATTGAATGATTGATAAAACAAAAAAAAAATCCTTCATCAATCTACACACAATACCCCATAACGAGTTCGAATAATAGAGCACACAAGGTGCAATTTATAAATGTGGTTGTGAATCAGCAGTCACTCAATAGGTCCACGTCAGCAAAACAGTTTTTAGGTTGATGAATTAACGGTCAGCTATCTAAATTTGTAGTAAGTATGGACAAATTACTGACTGGAGTGGGGCCCATTGATTATCAGTTATCAAACACCCCATGGAAAAAAGTGTAACATTTAAGCAAATTTTCTTTAAAACGGCAACAGGAAAGGAATGTTAAAATTTGTTTTTTTTTCTCTTTGCTGTCACGAGGGGAGGCGCTACGGTTTTTCTAGCGGGGGGTATGGATGCGGCACCTCCATCAAAGTTGCCCATCCCTGCTCTAGGCTCACTCAAATCAAATCACCAGGGTCTTTGAGAAAGACATCATGACATCATCAAACGGAGCCGAGAGTGGTGTGTGGCTTTCTTTCATTACTGCAGAGCTCTGTCCTAAATTGGATTAGAGATATACGTTTGGCACGACGAGGAATTGCTGAGGACCCCAGGGACGTGAGGGAGGCATGGAGGAATGGAGTTTGGGCATGATGATGACACAACTCAGGGGATAACTGGATTGAGGAGAAGAGACGGAGGGATTTGAAAGGAGAGGGTGGGATAGGAGGAGAGGAGTTGTGACAATGTCAGATTAGGGGAGCAGCCCTCCTATTAATTCTCTCTCTCTCTCGCTCTCTTGCTCTCTCTCTCTCTCTCTTTCTCTCTCTCTAACACTCAGCAGAATGAAAAAGCATGTACTGTAGCTTCCAGTCAAGTTCAGTGATGGTACATAGTGTGTCTACTCTGTACCATCTCTCCTGATTTGAGTCACTCTGTGAGTCAACAGTCGCCACTGAATGCAGAATTTGGTGCATGATCTGGTCTTACACTAGCTCCGGTCCAGGGCGTTTGCACGTTCCTCTACTTAGGGCAAACATGTGTTAGTAGAGGAACTTGCTAGTGCAGTGGACAAGAGCTAGTCTTACAGTATAACAAATACAGCAACCGTCATGAAGATGTACTATGAGATTCAACAATTATTATTATTTTCTGCCGAGCTGAATGTTGACATTCATGAACACAGTTTCAAGATGTTAGGCTTTGGCCCAATTCTTCATGAAAGGAGGTCTCTGTAGACCAGTTCTAAATGGCAGTGCATGTTTACTTTGTGCCCCTAGTGAGACGGAGAGAGGGAGGAGAACATGAGAGGGAAGATAAAAGAGTGAAGGATGCTGTGCCTATGCTGAAATAGTGGAGTGTGTGTTTGTTCATGTTTGTGTATGTTTGTGTATAAGTTTGTGTATGTGTGAGTGTATGCGTGTAACTGCACCAGCTGCTGCCCACTCATCATGGTGCACCTGCTCTTTAAGCTAAAGACAAACCCCTTTGTTGCCATTGGTCCTTTTCAGATAGGCTGCCCACAGATGTGCGTTCTCATTGGCCGATTGGCCGAGGGCACAGATTTGCAATTGCAGCTCTCTGAAAGAAGCTTCAAACAAAGTGGGCACTCTGGCCTCTCACTGACACACACGCACACACACACACACACACACACACACAAACACACACACACACACACACACACACACACACACACACACACACACACACACACACACACACACACACACACACACACACACACACACACACAGGCCATCCCAATCTAACCTTGTTAAGGAAACTAACTGTAATGGGGACACAGAGTGAGGCAGCTGTAGTAAATACACTAGGAGAGAGAAAAAAATCATTTGTATTTAAAAAATCCAAACACATTCAATTGAGAACCAAATGCAGCACCTGTTGGGCTAAACCAACAAATATACAAAATGGGGGTGGGGAGGGGGGTGTTTGGGCTCTTTCTCTGAGCGTTTGATTGGGATTGGCAGTGAAGCTAGCAGGCTACTAATGCTGTGTGTGTGCGGGGAAGAGGAGGGAGGAGAGGGAGAAGAAGGAGAGGGATAGGCTGGCTGGCTTAGTGGCTTTGCTAGCTTTCCACATGGAAAAATACTATAGTATTTACTGTAGTATACAGTAGTATTTACAGTTAACTATAGTATAAATACTATAGTAAAATAACTGTAGTATATACTATAGTAATTAATGTAGTGTTTTGACGGATTGTAGTTTACTGCAGTATTTATTGTAGTGATTTTGTGGACTGTAGTATACTGTAGTATTTACTGTAGTGTTTTTGGGGACATTACTGTAGTATTTACTATAGTGTTCTTGTTTTATTATCTTTGACATATAAGTGGAGGCTTTCTCTTTGAAGAAACCTACTGGAGAAATACTAAAAGAGCACATTTTCCAGAATCTGTAGGTAACACTGAGGTCTGAACTGACAGTTCAGCACTTCTGCTCTTTTCTATAACCTGTAGGGAACACAATATATGCTCTTTATGTGGAATGTAGGTTTCTTAATTATGGGTGGCAAATATTGCGATATGGGGGAGTGGAATGGGCAGGATATATGCAAATGAAATACTGTAGTATTTAGTATAATTTAAAAAGTGTAGTGTTTTTGCAGACTAGTGTTTTTGTGGACATTTCTGTAGTATTTACTAGTGTTTTTCTTGCGGATAATACTGTTGTATTTACTATAGTATTCTACACTGTACTACAACATTCTATAGTACGTACTACACATGATAGAGGGATTCTACAGTGTGTTGTATAGTATTCTGCAGTGTACTACAGTTTACTACATAATTCTATAGTAAGTATTATAGTATTCTATAGTCAACTGCAGTATTTTTTTTGTGGGGGTTTAGCAGAGGGAACGTGCCAGGGTCCGAGAGCCAACGTTGTGGCTCTAGCTGTGAGAGGGGGGATTTGCACAGTTATACATCTGGCTTCTCTCTCTCTCTCTCTCTCTCTCTCTCTCTCTCTCTCTCTCTCTCTCTCAGAGCTTGGCTTCATTTGCAAACTCTCAGGGATTCATAAGATGTGAGAGACTGATGGGAGTGGAGGATTGGGACGGGACTGAAAGGAGGAGAGGAGAAGTGGAGTAGGGAGGAAGGAGAGAAGCTCACAGCTGTGTTCTTTTAGAAGTAGAGCTGCACAGCTGAGACGGGCGGGGATGGATGGGGAGAGACGCGGAGGGAAGGGGAGGAGAGTGCCCATGTTTGAGATGGTTCCCAGGAGAGACTAACTGATGGAGAGATAAAGAGGGATGGAGAGAGTTGGATAAAGAGAGAGAGGGGTGAGAGAGGTAAAGAAGGATAGTGTGAGGGAGAGGGATAGAAGGAGAGAGTGATTGAGTGAGAGAGAGAAAGAGAGAGGGATACAGTGAGTGAGTGGACAGAAAGAGAGAGAGAAAAGAGATAGAGTGGAGAGAGAGACGCAGCTAGGGAGGGTTTGAGGGATGTTTGGGATGGTGCCGTATACCCTGACACTCCCTGGCTTTGGGCCAGTCGCACCCTCGCCTCGCCGGCAGGTCGATTTCAACCCACAGGCTGGAAAGATCAACAGCCTTTTGGGAGGCGACACACGCCACATGGCTCCAAAACAAAAGCCCAGGCACAAATGCTCTCCATAAGTCACAAAAGCCCCAGAAGCCCCGGTCCCTTAGGTCATCAGCAAAATTTAGCATGTGCAGCATCTCTCAACCAATCAGTGGTCGGGGCCTAAGCATTAATACATGAATAACTCCATCATAAGGTTCTTATATTAAAGCCCCTCTCAGTCAGTTTTCCTCCTGCTCGACTGTTCCAACCAGACCGTGGCAGGTCTGGGTTCAAGTACTATTTACAATTTTTCAAATAATTTTGAGTGTTTGCTCTAACTGCCTGGAGTGCAAGATAAGCAGGGTTTGCATTTTTTAGGCTATTCTGTTGGTTCCATTAGGCCAGTCAAACTCAATTAAGCATAGATAAAGTATTTGAAGTTGTTTTGAGTAATATTTGAACCCAGGTCTGGACTGTGGTGGGGACAGAGCTGTTATTTGGCTAATCATTTATTGGGTCAAAAGGGGGGAATTAAATCCAGCCAATGTAACAGACTAAGTGACTAAGTGACTCAGATTGAATGTATTGTCCTGCAATCTTCTATGCATCACCTATATGTTTAGACAGGGCTATATAAATTGTGTTGTTTCCCTTCACACTTCATAATAGGGGGTAGTCCATTGTACGGTGTCCATTTTAGGACGTGAAAGACATGAAGTACAACGTCAGGAAGGACAACATAAATCTTGGCATTACACCTCTGGTGTCTTCCCACTGGGCACAGACGACCTGTTCAACGTCTAGTTTGGATTTACATTTGGTTGAGATGTCAACTAATGTGAATTAAATCCGAAAACAACAAAACATTTCACCATGTTATTGGATTTAGGTTAAAGGTTTGGTGAAAAAAGGCCAACATTCCTTTACGTTGATTACTTCTTTCAAATCCAATCAGTTTTCCACGTTGATTCAACGTCATCACACTTAATTATTTTGTTGAAATGACGTGGAAACAACATTGATTCAACCAGTTTTTGCCCAGTGTGTTTAATCTACTTCAAAATGTCCTATAAAATAGGAAACTAGTATTAAACTCAGTCAACATAATCTCAAATTGGTTTCACTGCCAAGCCATACAGAATCTTTTTTCTCTGTCTATCCAAACCACTGACCAAACAGACTTTGACTTCTACAGTACATTTGACATTTATGTCCATAAACACAGCCAGACAATTAATTAGTATTTTGAATGCGGAGACCGTTGTGACATTCAAACTGCTCTTTCTACAATACATTTCCAGTTTGAATGCATAAAAATACAAAGTTACAACATTATTTATCCTAAGCGTATTATCCTTGGATCTTCTGCTTTGACCAGGGGATTTATAAGTGCACCTACTGTATTAGCTAGGAATTAGACAGTTCGGCCAAGTCAAACCTCAATGTCAAAACACTAAAATAATCAAATAACCATTTTACCCACAGGAGTGTGTTTTCCCCTCAGTGGACCGTAACCAGTAACCTCCGTGGTCTGTGTCTATGGTTTTGGATAACGTTTGGATAACGTCCCTCAATGACTTATAGTGTCCAAATGACTTCATATTACTGCAGTCATAAGATTGGACCGAGAACATAGTGGATAATAGGTCCAAAACATGGCAAGGAACCAAGGGTCCAATAAGCTCTACTTCAGTATCCATCTTCTCTGTGCAATATCTTGATAATAACAATAATAGGAGCTATTTTTCATCAGTTAAGAGGCTGAGGACATATTGCAGATATTCCTTTAGAAAGTCCATACTCCAGTGACACGTGTCATCTATTTTTGCGTTTCAAACTTGGCCAACCTCTCAGCAGTTGTAAATCTTTTCTCGTTGCCATTAGAATTGTCATTCGTTTATATACAGATGTAGGATCTTAATTTGATCACCCTGTTGCAGGAGAACGTTCCTGAAATGTAAAACCTGTAGTGTATTTGAGGTTTAAAAAGGCTTCTGAAGTTTGTAATTTCCACTTTGAAATTTCAGACTTGATTTCCTCTTACAAAAAATGTATCAACCCCTTCAAAAATGTCCATTCATTATAATCTGCATAATAATTCACATTTCCTGTTGCAGCAGGATTATTTTCCTGCTGTAGCAAATTGTCTCAAATTAAGATCCTACATCTCTCGGTAGTTACTCTCTCAGTATCCTTAGGGTAAAAGTAAGTGAGAAAACATTGTGAGTTTGCAGTGAGAGTAAAGCAAAATAGTGAATTAGCTTGCTTTGATGAATGTTCTTCTATGCTAATGCCTTTCTTCTCCCACTCATTCATTCTCTCTCTCTCCCGCTCTTTCTTTTCTTCTCCCTCTCTCTTACTTTCTCCCTCACTCACCCCACTTTTTCACTCATCCCATCATTCTCTGTCCCTTCCTCGCTCTGTCTTTCTCTCACTCCCTCCCTCCAGCTCTCCTTCTAATCATTAGTTTGTGCCACTACACAGCTGTACCACGACATATCACATATGCATCTTGGTTCTAGCCAGCAAAACCCAGCCCAAGAAGACTGGTTCCATCCAGATCATTAATACTTACGTTAATAGAGTAATTCTCTACAGCTGGTCACAAAGGTTTAAACTGTGTTAACTCCAAACAGGGACACAGTGAACTACACTGCAAGAGCCTCTATGTTTGTCTGTGATGTCTGAAATGATCTGTACTATATATAAAAGTTCTGGCTTATTGGATTTATAGTTAAGGACAGGTCTATATATCATACATTGTCTGACTTCAGTGTATTGAGTGCTAAATTCTACCAGACAAGCCTTGTGTTTTGTTGTGACATCCATAACAAGTTATCATGGCATGTCACACATACGTGTCAACTGTACTCTATACTATTGTACGGTATGGTATCTTAGTCACTTTAATTGTGTGTAAATATTGCATCACCCATCTCATATGTACAGTTGAAATTGGAAGTTTACATACACCTTAGCCAAATACATTTAAACACAGTTTTCCACAATTCCTGACATTTAATCCTGGTAAAAATTCCCTGTCTTAGGTCAGTTAGGATCACCACTTTATTTTAAGAATGTGAAATGTCAGAATAATAGTAGAGAGAATGATTTATTTCAGCTTTCATTTCTTTCATCACATTTCCAGTGGGTCAGAAGCTTACATACACTCAATTAGTATTTGGTAGTATTCCTTTAAATTCTTTAAATTGGGTCAAACGTTTCGGGTAGCCTTCTACATGCTTCCCACAATAAGTTGGGTGAATTTTGGCCCATTCCACCTGACAGAGCTGGTGTAACTGAGTCAGGTTTGTAGGCCTCCTTGCTCGCACACGCTTTTTCAGATCTACGCACAAATTCTCTATGGGTGTCACGACTTCAGCCGAAGTTGGTCCCTCTCCTTATTCGGGCGGCTTTCGGCAGTCGACGTCACCGGTCTTCTAGCTGCCGCCGATCTACTTTTCAATTTCTATGTTTTTGTCTTCATCATACACACCTGGTTTCCAATCACCTTATTATTTGTTCCTTATTTAACCCTCTGTTTCCCTCATGGTTTTGTGCGTGTTTGTTTATTGTTAGATGTCTTTCATGTTTGTGAGCATATAACTTTTACTACCAATTTTGGTAGTTTGTTTTATGAGTAAATCTTATTGTATACTCATCTCCGTTGTCCTGTGCCTGACTCTACCTACATGCTACAAAGAGACTACTGACAATGGGATTGAGCTCAGGGCTTTGTTATGGCCACTCCAATACCTTGACTTTGTTGTGCTTAAGCCATTTTGCCACAACTTTGGAAGTATGCTTAGGGTCATTGTCCATTTGGAAGACCTATTTGCGACCAAGCTTTAACTTCCTGACTGATGTCTTGAGATGTTGCTTCAATATATCCACATAATTTTCCGTCCTCATGATGCCATCTATTTTGTGAAGTGCACCAGTCCCTCCTGCAGCAAAGCACCACCACAACATGATGCTGCCACCCCCGTGCTTCACGGTTGGGATGGTGTTCTTCGGCTTGCAAGCCTCCCCGCTTTTTCCTCCAAACATAACGATGGTCATTATGGCCAAACAGTTCTATTTATGTTTCATCAGACCAGAGGACATTTCTCCAAGAAGTACAATCTGTCCCCATGTGCAGTTGCAAACCGTAGACTGGCTTTCTTATGGCAGTTTTGGAGCAGTGGCTTCTTCCTTGCTGAGTGGCCTTTCAGGTTGTCTATATAGGACTCGTTTTAATGTGGATATAGATACCTTTGTACCTGTTTCCTCCAGCATCTACACAAGGTCTTTTGCTGTTGTTCTGGGATTGATTTGCACTTTTTGCACCAAAGTATGTTCATCTCTAGGAGACACAACGCATCTCCTTCCTGAGCGGTATGACGGCTGCGTGGTCCCATGGTGTTTATACTTACGTACTATTGTTTGTACAGATGAACGTGGTACCTTCAGGCATTTGGAAATTGCTCCCAAGGATGAACCAGACTTGTGGAGGTCTACAATATTTTTTCTGAGGTCTTGGCTGATTTATTTTGATTTTCCCATGATGTCAAGCAAAGAGGCACTGAGTTTGAAGGTAGGCCTTGAAATACATTGTCACGATTATCTCTTGGGACAGACCAATGCGCAGCGAAGTATCCAGAATACATATTTATTAACGACGTGACTAGAGTGAACAAAACAGTGAACGATGAACATGAAGTGAACACAAAACGCTAAATCCTAAACACGATGGCATGAACCTAAACACGATGGCATGAACCTAAACACGATGGCATGAACCTAAACACGATGATCATAAAAAAAAATGTCAATAACCCACAAACTTAAAGTGCAAACCCCAAACATATATATGGTTCCCAATTAGAGGTAACGAGACTCAGCTGCCTCTAATTGGGAACCATTACCCCAACATAGAAATACACACAATAGAACAAAAGAAACCCTACACCAAAACAAAACTAAACACTCCAGCCTGTACACTCAGGCCTGGACGTTACATACATCCACAGGTACACCACCAATTGACTGAAATTATGTAAATTGGCCTATCAGAAGCTTCTAAGGCCATGACATAATTTTCTGGGATTTTCAAAGCTGTTTAAAGGCACAGTTAACTTAGTGTATGTAAACTTCTGACCCACTGGAATTGTGATACAATGAATTATAAGTGAAATAATCTGTCTGTAAACAATTGTTGGAAAAATGACTTGTGTCATGCATAAAGTAGATGTCCTAACCGACTTGCCAAAACTATAGTTTGTTAACAAGAAATTAGTGGAGTGGTTGAAAAACAAGTTTTAATGACTCCAACCTAGGTGTATGTAAACTTCCGACTTCAACTGTATATACTGTACTCTATACTATGCCACTGTATCTTAGTCCAATGCCGCTCTGACATATATGTATATATAATCTCAATCAATTCCTTACTTAGTTTTATTTATATTTTGGTTATATGTTGTGAGATTGTTAGATATTACTTGCTAGATATTACTGAACTGTCGGAACTAGAAGCACAGGCATTTCAACACACCCGCAATAACATCTCCTAAACACATGTATGTGACCAATCAAATTTGATTTGATTTGATACCTCTGCACAACAAATCATACGTGAAAGGTACTGTATAACCATGAAGAGATGTCAGGTTTCTAACCTTCTGTCAACCAGACAACCGAGCAATATGAAAGATTTGAATATGTTTCCGTATCAGACCTGGCATATTTTCATTCTTCACGTCTGTCCTAATGCTGACACGCACCCACACACACGCACGCACCCACCCACGCACGCACGCACGCACCCACCCACACACACACACACGCACCCACACACACACAAATACACACTCACTCACTCTACAAGGTTCGGACAACCTTATAGACATTGTGACACCATGTCAGAGATAAGCAACATTTTTCTGACACATTCGCGAAAGACATAAACAAAAGCACCCATTTTTCTCACAACCTCATCCATCAAGCTTTCACAGCTTGTGTTCCCCTGTGTCAAAACATTGGGCTCTTTTTTCTCTGTTGCCCCTGCCGACATCTTTAGAAAAGAGCACATTCCACAATCACTGGTGATTTGCCCTACAGTATAAACAATACATTGAGCCAAAATGTGAGAAAGTAAAATCTACTTGTATTGAAAACGTTTAAACAGGTCAAGGAGCAGAGCAGCTTGGCTTTTGAATGTCATAAGAGTATTCCTTGAAAACACACAAACACACTTTGAAAATATTTTCAGGGCCATTTGAAAAGTAACAGAATGCTCCCTTCCTTTGAAACGTTTATTACCTTCTGATTTTCTATCAGAGAGAGAGAGAGATGGAGAAAGAGAGAGGGAGAGAGAGAAAGATGGAGAAAGAGTGACAGAGACACAGAGAGAGAGAGAGACAAAGAGAGAGAAGGTTAGGCTGACCTGTCAATCATTGAGATCAATGACAACTGTGTTACTTTGAGATATTCTATAACTCATACAGTATGTTTATGTTGTGTTGGAGATATTCCATAATCCATACAGTGTGTTTATGTTGTGCTACTTGGGAGATATTCTATAACTCATACAGTGTGTTTATGTTGTGTTACTTTGAGATATTCTATAACTCATACAGTATGTTCATGTTGTGTTACTTGGAGAAATTCTATAATCCATACAGTGTGTTTATGTAGTATTACTTTGAGATATTCTATAACTCATACAGTGTGTTTATGTTGTGTTACTTGGAGATATTCCATAATCCATACAGTGTGTTTATGTTGTGTTACTTTGAGATATTCTATAATCCATACAGTGTGTTTATGTTGTGTTACTTTGAGATATTCTATAATCCATACAGTGTGTTTATGTTGTGTTATTGGGAGAAATTCTATAACTCATACAGTATGTTTATGTTGTGTTACTTTGAGATATTCCATAATCCATACAGTGTGTTTATGTTGTGTTACTTTGAGATATTATATAACTCATACAGTGTGTTTATGTTGTGTTACTTTGAGATATTCTATAACTCATACAGTAGGTTTATGTTGTGTTACTTGGAGATATTCCATAATCCATACAGTGTGTTTATGTTGTGTTACTTGGAGATATTCTATAACTCATACAGTGTGTTTATGTTGAGTTACTTTGAGATATTCTATAACTCATACAGTATGTTTATGTTGTGTTGGAGAAATTCCATAATCCATACAGTGTGTTTATGTTGTGCTACTTGGAGATATTCTATAACTCACACAGTGTGTTTATGTTGTGTTACTTTGAGATATTCTATAACTCATACAGTATGTTTAAGTTGTGTTACGTTGAGATTTTCTATAATCCATACAGTGCGTTTATGTTGTGTTACTTTGAGATATTCTATAATCCATACAGTGTGTTAATGTTGTGTTATTTGGAGAAATTCTATAACTCATACAGTGTGTTTATGTTGAGTTACTTTGAGATATTTTATAACTCATACATTGTGTTTATGTTGTGTCACTTTGAGATATTCTATAACTCATACAGTGTGTTTATGTTG
>QNTS01002970.1:162646-179062 GCA_003317085.1 Hucho hucho
ATTCTATAACTCATACAGTGTGTTTATGTTGTGTTACTTTGAGATATTCTATAACTCATACAGTATGTTCATGTTGAGTTACTTTGAGATATATTATAACTCACACAGTGTGTTTATGTTGTGTTACTTTGAGATATTCTATAATCCATACAGTGTGTTTTTGTTGTGTTACTTGGAGATATTCTATAACTCATGCAGTATGTTTATGTTGTGTTACTTTGAGATATTCTATAATCCATACAGTGTGTTTATGTTGTGTTACTTTGAGATATTCTATAATCCATACAGTGTGTTTATGTTATGTTATTTGGAGAAATTCTATAACTCATACAGTGTGTTTATGTTGAGTTACGTTGAGATATTCTATAACTCATACAGTGTGTTAATGTTGTGTTACTTGGGGAAATTCCATAACTCATACAGTGTGTTTATGTTGTGTTACTTTGAGATATTCTATAACTCATACAGTATGTTTATGTTGTGTTACTTGGAGATATTCTATAATCCATACAGTGTGTTTATGTTGTGTTACTTTGAGATATTCTATAATCCATACAGTGTGTTTATGTTGTGTTATTTGGAGAAATTCTATAACTCATACAGTGTGTTTATGTTGAGTTACGTTGAGATATTCTATAACTCATACAGTATGTTTATGTTGAGTTACGTTGAGATATTCTATAACTCATACATTGTGTTTATGTTGTGTTACTTTGAGATATTCTATAACTCATACAGTGTGTTTATGTTGTGTTACTTGGAGATATTCTATAATCCATACAGTATGTTTATGTTGTGTTACTTGGAGAAATTCTATAGTCCATACAGTGTGTTCATGTTGTGTTACTTTGAGATATTCTATAATCCATACAGTGTGTTTATGTTGTGTTACATCGAGAAATTCTATCATTCATAGAGTGTGTTCATGTTGATGCATAGTGAAAGACTGTACTTACTGCACTTCAAGTGTACTGGAGTGTATTAACTACATAAATTCCCTAAGACAACAACTGATCAGTCTGTGTGTTTGTGTGTGTGTGTGTGCGTGTGTTTTTGTGTGTGTGTTTTTGTGTGTGTGTGTATATGAGACAGAGTCATTGAACATTGTCACAGTTAGAAGAGCGTAAAGGCTTCTAACTGTCACACAGTGTTTTGAAGCTAGTCTCCCTGCTTCATTTTCAGAGGCGTCACTTTGGGGCCCCACTCTGATTAAGGTTCCACTGTGATCTCCTCATCACAGCATGGCCTGGCCCCCCTGTCTTCATAACAGCAGCTGGAACTCCTCAATCTCTCTAACCCCAGTGCTATGGACATGTGTGTGTGTGTGTTCATACTTGTATGCCTCGGTGCCTGTACGTGCATGAACATTGCACACGTGAACGGTATGTGACAGACAGCCATGAAGCACCGGAGCTCCATTTATATTTATGAAACAACCTTTTTACCCTGCTGGATGTAAAGCCTCTGAGGGGCAGGCTCATTATTCTGCCGCAACCCAGAAGATATTGCATTTTCCCAGTTAAAGATGCAATATGCAGAAATCGCCATTTCCTGGTTGCTAAAATTCTAATAGTTTGCCAAATTTCAGTTCAGTGACAAAACAAGCAGTCATTGTGTAGAGAATCATTGTACCATCTAAACCGCTGTGAAATATATTTTCCATAACCCAAAATATTGTATTTTCAGCTGTTCGAAGCTGGTGTACAAAACCAAAAGTAAAAGACGCAAAAACAAAACTTCAGAATGGGAAGCATAGAAATAGCACACATAGAACAGATCTACAGCTTCCTAGACTTGCTTTCAAAGGGAATGAAAGATCTATAACTCACAATTCTATGTGAATTTGGTTGGGTCGCCCAAAAAGTGACATATTGTAGCTTTAAAGGCGTGAAACAGTAAATCAGTTCCGACCTACACTGTAAAAAGTCTCAATACACCATGATTGTGTAATGAAACCATGAAAAGTAGTGCACCTAACCTGATATCTGGTTTTTGGAGGGGATCTGAATGTAAACCCAATGTAAGTGTTTTAATACACAGAATGTGCGTTAAAACAGAAATGAAGTACTCTGAAACACCCAAAGTGGTTCATCACCTGAATATTGGTGTTTTTAAGAGAGTGTTGTGAAAACACTTTTTGGGATTTCAGTGCATGAAAAAGGCAGCATCAAAACACAAAAACTGTGTTTCTCATAAAATCAATGGTTTATAAATGCAAGTGGTTTATAGCTTAAATATTGATCAATGATAAGAGACTATGGAGAATTCTTGTTTTGTGGAATCTTAATTATTTCAATTTCATTATTTAGACAGATTTGAAAAAGGACGATGGTACATTTCGCTGGAATTTTACCGATCAACCACACAGCCACACTGTAAGAAATTATTCTGGGGTGAATTGAAATGACCTCGCTTAGTCACCCCTCTCCCCACCAAAGACCGGGGTTAAATTACCCACTCCAACCCTTCAATCTGTTTCTCCCACCTATCTCTATCCCCTCTGTCATTTCAGAACTGTCGCCATAAAGTGTCAAAATGTATGCAAGTCGTTTCAATGATTTATTAATTGTATATGTTGTAAATGTTGTTGAAAATGTAAGTGTATTTTATGAGGATAACCAAAGAAAGAGAACATTGAGTGATTGAACTCATTGAAAGTCTTTGGTTTGAATCACCTTACATTTCCTATCTTGCCACTTGACTGTTTTAAGAGGATTGTGGGTAATTCAAACTATTTTGACTTTGTGATTTTTTCACACAATGTTGTATGCATGTTTGAAGAAAGAAAACTCTATGTTAAGCTTGTTGTGCCATGACGTGTAATGGATCACGATGAACAGTTATCAAAACCGTCAGGCAAAATGACATTCAATGAGGACTGCACCCATTCCCACATACATTACTGTTAATGAAAGAGGCAAAGGTAGAATCCTCAATTCTTGCAGTTCAACCTTCAGTTGGGTCTGGTAGTTTAAACACTATGTCTGACAATGCCTGCCAAAATTGTATAAAATGGTATATTTTCAAATACATAAAACAATGTTAAACATTAAGACACTTCAGAAAAAGGGATCTACTTCTGCAGGATTCAAGACATCATAATGGTGTTTAGAAGCTTTAGAGAGAGGAAACTACACCAAAAGAGAAGGGATCTAATTCTGCACTAAACAGAACTTGAAACGCCAAAATACTGTTTTAAATATTTTCTGTGAGTGCTCCCAGTCCCTGGCAAGGTGTTGCACAACGCTTGATTTAGTGGTGTTACAACACACCATGTAATATTTCAAAACATCTCAGGATGATGTGTTTCAATACTCCAGCAAAGTTAAGGTTTCGTCTCCTTCAAGATGGTGGCAAGCTCAGTGTTACAAAGCACTTCATTTTAACAGTGTAGGATCAGTTCCTACCTAGGAGGCTCTAGCAGGAAGTGTCACGCTATCACCTTTCCCAAATACCAGCGCCATAAAGATATGGACTTGTTTATGGCTACATATATTGCCGGGGAAGGTGAGCTTAATGGTGCCAAAAAGGAGAAGGCAGTTAAGAGAGAGGATAGATTGACAGCCTGGCAGGCAAGCGCATCTCCATTTCTATGGTCGTCATTGATGGTGTGTGTGTGGTGTGTGCGTGTGTGTCTGTCTAAGACTGTGTGTGTGTGTGTCTGTCTGTGTGTGTGTGTGTGTGTGTGTGTGTGTGTCTCTCTCTCTCTCTCTCCATCCATGTGTGTGTTTGTGGAATGAAGCTGCTAGATTTATCTAGCCCATAATTCTGCCTGTCTGGGTTTCATTAGCTAGAGCTGGGATCTTAAACTGCGCTCATCATCCAACTGTAGGGGTGGAAAACACTAAATCACACTACGCCATGTGTAATAACCCCAAAAATGTGTCCGGAAGGCATCTCCTGCAGGGGGCCCATCACACGATACCTACCGAGGGCTTGTTCATTAGTCACCCAATCAGAGGCTTTCAGACTATTGTTCTGTGCTGACCTCAATACAAAATGTATTTAAAAAACATGTACATTTGCATCTTTGCTAAAATGCATTTAATGACTCAAAATGCATATACAGTGCCTTCAGAAAGTATTCACACCCCTTGATTTTTTTCACATTTTGTTGTGTTGCAAAGTAGGAATAAAATGTATTTAATTGTTTTTTTTGTGCTTATCTCTATTTCGTTTCTTTTTGCCATAAAAAAACTCCCTAGTCCTTGCCGATGACAAGCATACCCATAACATGACGCAGCCATCACCATGCTTGAAAATATGAAAAGTGGTACTCAGTGATGTGTTGTGTTGGATTTGCCCCCAAAATAACGCTTTGTAATTGAGGACATAACGTTTATTTCTTTGCCAACATTTTTGCAGTTTTACTTTAGTGTCTTATTGGAATGTTTTTATTCTATACAGGCTTTCTTCTTTTCACTTTGTCAATTAGGTTAGTATTGTGGAATAACAATGTTGTTGATTCATCCTACATTTTCTCCTATCACAGCCATTGGTGAAATCCCTGAGCAGTTTCCTTCCTCTCCGGCAACTGAGTAAGGACGCCTGTATCTTTGTGGTGACTGGGAGTATTGATACACCATCCAAAGTGTAATCAACGAGATATTCAATGTCTGCTTTTTATTTATTTTTACCCATCTACCAATAGGTGCCTTTTTTTGCGAGGCATTGGAAAGCCCTGGTCTTTGTGATTTAATCTGTGTTTGAAATTCACTGCTCGACTGAGGGACCTTACAGAGATGTGGTAGTCATTCAAAAATCATGTTAAAACAATATTATTGCACACAAAGTGAGCACATGCAACTTATTATGTGACTTGTTAAGCAAATATGTACCCCTGAACTTATTTAGGCTTTCCATAACAAAGGGGTTGAATACTTATTGACTTTTCATTTTTTATTAATTTGTGAATATTTTGAAAAACATAATTCCACTTTGACATTATGGGGTATTGTGTGTAGTCTAGTGACAAAAAAAGGCTGTAACACAACAAAAAGTGGAAAAAGTATAGGGCTTGCTAAAATGCATGTAATGACTGACAATATTCCAGAAATGAATGGCTATGGCATCTATGCTACAGGGTGGCCAAAGTGTTTAATCATTTGGCTTCCTAGATTACTCTTTACATATTGATCAATGCAGATGATTTGTTTGGCCACCAAGCCAAAACTTTGGCAGTAGCTAGGTTCCATCTAATTTTCCAACCAGAGATGTGTTTCCATTAAACGGACTTGTTGCGGATAAAAGGCTGTGTGTGATGACGTAGTGCACATAAAAATAACTTTTGTCATTAAATTCCTATATACCAAATAAAAAATACAAGATAAATGGGTTTCCATCACCTTCTCAACTCTACTGATGGTTTTGTCACAAAAACTGCTGTGTTATATAGTAAATGTGCCCAATCTGGTCTTGGCACATGTGCTCTAGCCAACAGCTTGCAGATTTTATTTTATTTATTTCACCTTTATTTTACTAGGCAAGTCAGTTAAGAACAAATTCTTATTTTCAATGACAACCTAGGAACAGTGGGTTAACTGCCTGTTCAGGAGCAGAACAACAGATTTGTACCTTGTCAGCTTGAGGAATTGAACTTGCAACCTTTCAGTTACTAGTCCAACACTCTAACCACTAGGCTACCCTGCCGCCCCAGATACAGTACGGGTAGGCTAAATGTTGAGATTATTATGGAGAAAGAGCAATATTATTTATATTTTGTCAAAGGGCAGCCAAGCATCGATCATCAAGTTACCAGAATGAGACCCTCAATATTTATAGGAAAGGAGCATCATGCTCATCACCTTGCACTTTCACCACCCTGTGAAGTTCATCGTAACTTATTTCATCTGTAGCCTAATAAACTGCATAATTTCCCGAGTCGTAGTGGGAGGATCACACAACATATTATCGCGTGACTCCAAGTTTACTTTTATATGATGGTTAATATATCAATATTTGCGCATGAAGTCGTTTCCACCGCCATTTCTCGCATAATTAACTTTACAGACACAAAATTATCCCACCATGTCGAAACAAACAAATTGTCTTTCGGCATTTATAAAATTATACCAGCATTTCATGTTTCCATCAATCCGGTTGTGACTTGTTTCATGCATCAGGTAATTCATCCTCATGAAATGGTTGGATGGAAGCGTGGTTAGTGATAGAATTTATATTGTGATGGCGAGTAAAATTCAATATTGGTGCATCATTTCTACTTAACACATCAAAGGGACGCAAAAGGCACTCATTTCGTGGAACGACCCAGTACACGTTAATTTTATTATATTTTTTATTTAACCTTTATTTAACTAGGCAAGTCAGTTAAGAATAAATTATTATTTACAATGACAGACTAACGAAAGGCAAAAGGCCTCCTGCGGGGACGGGGGCTGTAGGACAAAACACACATCATGACGAGAGACACCACAACACTACATAAAGAGAGACCTAAGACAACTACATAGCATGGCAGCAACACATGAAAACACAGCGTGGTAGCAACACAACATGACAACAACATGGTAGCAACACAACATGGTAGCAGCACAAAACATGGTACAAACATTATTGGGCACAGACAACAGCACAAAGGGCAAGGAGACAACAATACATCACATGAAGCAGACAAAACTGTCAGTAAGAGTGTCCATGATTGAGTCTTTGAATGAAGAGATGGAGATAAATCGGTCCAGTTTAAGTGTTTTTTGCAGCTCGTTCCAGTCGCTAGCTGCAGCGAACTGAAAAGAAGAGCGACCCAGGGATGTGTGTGCTTTGGGGACCTTTAATAGAATGTGACTGGCAGAACGGGTGTTGTATGTTAAGTTCTGCCCGTTGGACGTTGGTTGCAATGCTCTCGTCAACTTTGTTTGTTTATTTGTCATATGCACATGAAAGACATGGAGTCACTACATGACTGATAATGTATCACGTTTGAAGTCATTTAAATTTTAGTGCTGTTGGTATGTAGTTATAGCAGTTAAGAAGAGATAGACAGAGACGATAGTTATGAAGAGATAGAGAGAGAAGATAGTTAAGAAGAGATAGTTAAGAAGAGATGGTTAAGAAGAGATAGAAAGAGAAGATAGTTAAAAAGAGATAGACAGGCAGGCAGGGAAGTGCAGTGCATCGCCATTCTCATGGTTGTCGGAGAAGGTGTGTGTCTGTGTGTATGAGGAATGACGCTGCCAACACCGGAGTATCTAGATTTATTTATCCCATAATTCTGCCTGTCTGGGTTTCATTAGCTAGAGCTTGGATCTTAAACTACGCTCATCACCCAACCGGAGGTGTGGAAAACACTACATCACACTAAGCCATGTGTAATAACCCCTAAAATGTGTCTGGAAGGCATCTCCTGCAGGAGGCCTATCACAATACCAACAGAGGGACCTATCATGCGTCACCCAATCGGAGGCCTCAAAGTTGTTGCCGGGGGGCAACCGGGGTCATCCTGTCATCCTAACCTTCTGTGCTGACCTCAACACAATCCTTGGGACTTTAACCGATGTTATCGAAGGACAAAATACACTTTGTTTTTAGAAGTGCTAAAATAGTAAATAACGGTTTATGTGTGTTTGTGAGTTTGTGTATGTGAGACAGTGTGTAATCATGTCTTCCAACAGAGTTCGTTTTTCAGTGATTAAGGATTGTTTACGTTTATTTAATAAATCTTTCGGAGTTGGCATTTGATTAAACAGAACTGAGACAGTTTAAAACTTATTCTAGGTATGGTTTGTAACAGTAGTCTGTGAGAACACCAGGATGACTAACAGATGCCTCAGGCACTTCTCTATTTGTGCCAATCCCAATAAGCAGAAACCTGTGATCAGTTAAACTTGTCCTTAACCTAACCGTAACCACTATCAGGTAAAGTTAAATCTGACCTGATTACCTAGGGGGCATGTTAGACTTTACAGTAGCAGCAAAACAGACGTGTCCAGACGCATGTAGAGCGCAGTGGAGTCATTAAGTTAAATGAATAGAATATGTAACATAATGCGTGTGGGCAGGCTTGGGAAAAAAGTGATTTGGTCTGACAGATACCACCTCTGATATGGAATATGAAGTGAAGGCAGCCTGGAGGTTTGTGTGTGGTAGGTGGAAACAAATACAAGCCCGTGTTCAACCCTGTGATGGGGTTGAACACAAGCCATAATACGGCGACCATAGAATGTTGCATGTAAATCCTTATAAGAGATTACTGTACCTAAACACGAATGTATAGGCCTACAGTACTGAAGGGAAAAACAATAACTGGACTCTGCATGTCTATGTATACAGAGAGATAAGAGGATGCTGGTTGTATTGTAAACAGGATGTAGATATTGTGGATGTAGGTGGAAAGCTAAAGCAGGAAAAGAAAATCTTTCCCAAAGTTAAAAAAACATCTAGGGAAGGAAATTGTAGGACTATTACAGTTCAGATGTAAGTGACCAGTATGTTGAGGACGGATGTTAGTCAGAAGGCCCCCTGAGGACCTACAGTGAGGGAAAAAAGTATTTGATCCCCTGTACGTTTGCCCACTGACAAAGAAATGATCAGTCTATAATTTTTATTTTATTTGAACAGTGAGAGACAGAATAACAACAACAAAAATCCAGAAAAACGCATGTGAAAAATGTTATAAATTGATTTGCATTTTAATGAGGGAAATAAGTATTTGACCCCTCTGCAAAACATGACTTAGTACTTGGTGGCAAAACCCTTGTTGGCAATCACAGGTCAGACGTTTCTTGTAGTTGGCCACCAGGTTTGCACACATCTCAGGAGGGTTTTTGTCCCACTCCTCTTTGCAGATCTTCTCCAAGTCATTAAGGTTTCGAGGCTGACGTTTGGCAACTCGAACCTTCAGCTCCCTCCACAGATTTTCTATGGGATTAAGGTCTGGAGACTGGCTAGGCCACTCCAGGACCTTAATATGCTTCTTCTTGAGCCACTCCTTTGTTGCCTTGGCCGTGTGTTTTGGGTCATTGTCATGCTGGAATACCCATCCACGACCCATTTTCAATGCCCTGGCTGAGGGAAGGAGGTTCTCACCCAAGATTTGACGGTACATGGCCCCGTCCATCGTCCCTTTGATGCGGTGAAGTTGTCCTGTCCCCTTAGCAGAAAAACACCCCCAAAGCATAATGTTTCCACCTCCATGTTTGACGGTGGGGATGGTGTTCTTGGGGTCATAGGCAGCATTCCTCCTCCTCCAAACACGGCGAGTTGAGTTGATGCCAAAGAGCTCCATTTTGGTCTCATCTGACCACAACACTTTCACCCAGTTGTCCTCTGAATCATTCAGATGTTCATTGGCAAACTTCAGACGGGCATGTATATGTGCTTTCTTGAGCAGGGGGACCTTGCGGGCGCTGCAGGATTTCAGTCCTTCACGGCGTAGTGTGTTACCAATTGTTTTCTTGGTGACTATGGTCCCAGCTGCCTTGAGATCATTGACAAGATCCTCCCGTGTAGTTCTGGGCTGATTCCTCACCGTTCTCATGATCATTGCAACTCCACGAGGTGAGATCTTGCATGGAGCCCCAGGCCGAGGGAGATTGACAGTTCTTTTGTGTTTCTTCCATTTGCGAATAATCGCACCAACTGTTGTCACCTTCTCACCAAGCTGCTTGGCGATGGTCTTGTAGCCCATTCCAGCCTTGTGTAGGTCTACAATCTTGTCCCTGACATCCTTGGAGAGCTCTTTGGTCTTGGCCATGGTGGAGAGTTTGGAATNTGCTTCTTCTTGAGCCACTCCTTTGTTGCCTTGGCCGTGTGTTTTGGGTCATTGTCATGCTGGAATACCCATCCACGACCCATTTTCAATGCCCTGGCTGAGGGAAGGAGGTTCTCACCCAAGATTTGACGGTACATGGCCCCGTCCATCGTCCCTTTGATGCGGTGAAGTTGTCCTGTCCCCTTAGCAGAAAAACACCCCCAAAGCATAATGTTTCCACCTCCATGTTTGACGGTGGGGATGGTGTTCTTGGGGTCATAGGCAGCATTCCTCCTCCTCCAAACACGGCGAGTTGAGTTGATGCCAAAGAGCTCCATTTTGGTCTCATCTGACCACAACACTTTCACCCAGTTGTCCTCTGAATCATTCAGATGTTCATTGGCAAACTTCAGACGGGCATGTATATGTGCTTTCTTGAGCAGGGGGACCTTGCGGGCGCTGCAGGATTTCAGTCCTTCACGGCGTAGTGTGTTACCAATTGTTTTCTTGGTGACTATGGTCCCAGCTGCCTTGAGATCATTGACAAGATCCTCCCGTGTAGTTCTGGGCTGATTCCTCACCGTTCTCATGATCATTGCAACTCCACGAGGTGAGATCTTGCATGGAGCCCCAGGCCGAGGGAGATTGACAGTTCTTTTGTGTTTCTTCCATTTGCGAATAATCTCACCAACTGTTGTCACCTTCTCACCAAGCTGCTTGGCGATGGTCTTGTAGCCCATTCCAGCCTTGTGTAGGTCTACAATCTTGTCCCTGACATCCTTGGAGAGCTCTTTGGTCTTGGCCATGGTGGAGAGTTTGGAATCTGATTGATTGATTGGTTCTGTGGACAGGTGTCTTTTATACAGGTAACAAACTGAGATTAGGAGCACTCCCTTTAAGAGTGTGCTCCTAATCTCAGCTCGTTACCTGTATAAAAGACACCTGGGAGCCAGAAATCTTTCTGATTGAGAGGGGGTCAAATACTTATTTCCCTCATTAAAATGCAAATCAATTCATAACATTTTTCACATGCATTTTTCTGGATTTTTTTGTTGTTATTCTGGTTCTCACTGTTCAAATAAACCTACCATTAAAATTATAGACTGATAATTTCTTTGTCAGTGGGCAAACATACAAAATCAGCAGGGGATCAAATACTTTTTTCCCTCACTGTATAGGAGCTCTGCACCCTAGGCTGCCCTGGCTATAGCCTGACTGTAAAAGGCTGTGTTGATTTAACTAGGGCTGAAGAGAGCGATTGTAACAGCGCCCCGAGCAGCATACGGTTTACCAAGACGCCAGGGATCTCCCCAAGTGACTTATAGAAGAGAGTTCAAACTGTCCAAGCATTGTAGGAAATATACTTTTAGCCAAAGGAACACACATGATTCTTGATATTTTAATATTTTTTGTTTGTTTTCTTAACATTTTTCTCTTCACCCCGATGCTATTCTTGCTTTCCGGCGTCACGGTAATGCGAGATGACAATGTGAACTTTGGGCCAACGAATTGTGGCCCCGTTGTCTGACGTTGCTACTCTCAGGAGTCCATGCTAGTCTGTTGAGGAATACAGCTAGCTTTCTATCGCTACTTGTCATCGCTGCCTCCCGTCAAGACTAGGAGTGCGGGGGGAGGGGGGGGGGGCTTCAGATAACACGACTCCCACATCACACGGTGAACACAAAACATCCCACCCCTCTGCTACCCGAGACAGGAGATACTGCTGTACTCCTGTCAATTGGCACGGCTCACAATTAGGATCAAATGGGCTATCTATAGAACATGTGACCAACCCCCTTGTCTATTTTTAACATAAGGGGGATGACAACATTGACACATTGAATCCCTAGAGAACAGAAACTTGCACAGTATGCCATAGGCCCTGGGTACATCAAAGCCTTGGCTAACGCTAGGTTATCGTATGCTATGTCTATCTCTATGGTATGTATGCTAAGCCATGGCTAACGCTAGGCTGTCGTATGCTATGTCTATCTCTATGGTATGTATGCTAAGCCTTGGCTAACGCTAGGCTATCGTATGCTATGTCTATCTCTATGGTATGTATGCTAAGCCTTGGCTAGCGCTAGGCTATCGTATGCTATGTCTATCTCTATGGTATGTATGTTAAAATGCATTGCATGCCTCGATAATGCACAGCAGGGCAGTTATTTTGCAGCCCAGGTGCTATAGTGGTGCAAACATACTAGGGCCAAATGTTAGTCATATATAGGTAGCATTTGTAAAGAGCTTGTCATCAGATCTTAGAGTGGTTCACATTAGGTTAGAAAAACTATCACTAACCTCATCCACCTTAAGAAAATATAGTTCATTCCCATTCAGTAGACACTATGTTGACAGTCGGTACATGTTACAATACCTAATATGACTTTGGAGTGGACAAAATGCACCATTACATTCTGAATGACCATGGTGCTCACCGTAAAGTCATCCTCGAAAGGCATGGGTGATCACCAAATCCCATGACCGTACCTCCTAATTCTCTCATTGTCCATCACCTTACCAAGAAGCTAGAAGTGAGGAATGCAATGGAGATGTATGTGTAGGTGTCACGACTTCCGCCGAAGTCGGTCCCTCTCCTTGTTCGGGCGGGGTTTGGCGGTCGACGTCACCGGTCTTCTAGCCATCGCCAAACCATTTTTCATTTTCCATTTGTTTTGTCTTTGTCTTACACACCTGGTTTCAATCCCCCAATTACTTGTTCATTATTTAAACCCTCTGTTCCCCTATGGTTTTTGTGAGTGATTGTTTGTATGTTTATACGGTCCGTTAAAGTGGGCTCTAATTATGTGATTTGTATTTTGTGCATATTGGAGTGAACACGTTTGTTACTCATATCTGCTGTCCTGCGCCTGACTCCTCTAAACCAGCTACACACAGGATCGTTAACAGAGTCACTCACCAAACGAATGGAGTCAGCAGGATCAGACGCCCTCCCTGTGGCAGTAGAGGAGCGCGTCCAGCAGCACGCGACCATGTTGCAACGTCTGGGCACCGCCATGGATCGCGTGCTGCAGACGATGGATCGATGGGAGAGAGAAGGAGGCCTGCCAGCGTCTCCACCAGCCCCACTGTCCATCCCTTCTTCACCTGGTCCCAGCGGGATCAGCTCGCGCTCCCGAGGGAGTATGATGGGATGGCTGCCGGCTGCCAGGGGTTCCTACTCCAGCTGGAACTCTACCTGGCGACTGTCCACCTGGCTACATCGGGACGTGAGAGCGTGTCCGCCCTCGTCTCCTGCCTATCAGGCAAAGCCCTGGAGTGGGCCAACGCCGTATGGAGTGAAGGAGACGCGGCGTTGGACCATTACGCAGAGTTCACCCGCCGCTTTCGGGCAGTTTTTGACCACCCGCCTGAGGGTCGAGCGGCGGGTGAACGTCTGTTCCATCTGAGGCAGGGGACGAGGAGTGCGCAGGATTTCGCTTTGGACTTCCGGACCCTGGCAGCCAGCGCGGGATGGAACGACAGGGCCCTGATCGATCACTACCTACCGGTGCAGTCTGCGCGAGGACGTCCGTCAGGAGTTGGCCTGCCGAGACACCACCCTCACGTTGGACCAGCTGGTGGACCTGTCCATCCGGCTGGACAACCTGCTGGCTACCCGTGGATGTCTGGATCGGGGCCTGTCAGTTCCATCCATAAAATTTCCTGAGTTTTCCCAGCACGAGGTGCTTGTAGATTCAGGCGCAGCTGGGAATTTTATTGGCCGTTTATTTGCCCATAGTTTAGGGATCCCCATTGTTCCTGTGGATATGCCCTTCCCTGTGGACGCCTTAGATAGTCGACCATTAGGGTCAGGGCTGATTAGGGAGGCCACCGCTCCACTAGACATGGCTACGCAGGAGGGTCACAAGGAGAGAATCAGTCTCTTCCTTATTGATTCTCCTGCGTTTCCCGTGGTGCTGGGCCTACCCTGGTTGGCCTGTCATGACCCCACCTTTTCGTGGCAACAGAGGGCTCTCAAGGGGTGATCACGAAAGTGCTCGGGGAGGTGTTGAGGGTTTTCCATCGGTGCAACTATGGTGGAAAGTCCAGACCAGGTGTCCACCGTGCGCATCCCCTCAGAATATGCCGATTTGGCTCTCGCCTTCTGTAAGAAGAAAGCGACTCAATTACCACCCCATCGATGGGGGGATTGTGCGATAAATCTCATGGTAGACGCAACACTTCCCAGGAGTCACGTGTATCCTCTGTCACAGGAGGAGACGGCGGCTATGGAAACATATGTCTCCGAATCCCTGGGGCAGGGATACATTCGGCCCTCCACTTCACTTGTCTCCTCGAGTTTCTTTTTTTGTGAAAAAAAAGGATGGAGGTCTGCGCCCATCTATTGACTATCAGGGTATCAATCAGATCTCTGTGAGGTACAGCTACCCGCTGCCTCTTATAGCAAGTGCGATAGAGTCAATGCACAGGGCGCGCTTCTTCACAAAATTGGATCTCAGGAGCGCTTATAACTTGGTGCATATCCGGGAGGGGGACGAGTGGAAGACGGCATTTAGTACCTCGTCATGCCGTACAGGTTGATGAATGCTCCATCAGTCTTCCAGGCCTTTGTTGACGAGATTTTCCGGGACCTGCACGGGCAGGGTGTAGTGGTGTATATTGATGACATTTTGATATACTCCGCTACACGCGCCGAGCATGTTGGAGCATGACCTGTACGTCAAGGCTGAGAAATGTCTGTTATTCCAGCAGTTTACCCAGCAGTTTTGATTTGTATTTTGTGCATATTGGAGTAAACACGTTTGTTACTCATATCTGCTGTCCTGCGCCTGACTCCTCTACACCAGTTACATACAGGATCATTAACAGTAGGTGTGCATGCATGCTTTCTTAACATACCTAGCAGTTGCACTCCACGGGTCAACCCATAGACATCTATCAGTGCCCACAGCGGTTCTCCTGTTCTCACCCCACTGAAGAACAACATTGGGTTGGACTCATTGATTCTATAGAAGACCCGGCCCTTCTTGTCCACCCAGAAGGCGATGACGTTCCCTTCGTTGGCGAACTCCTCAGGTAAAGCCTTGGCCCAGAAGCCACTCTGGGAGACCAGGTCAGGACAGGCATACTTGGGCAGGCTGTCTGGGTTGATACGGGACGGGTCTTTAGCTGTGAAGCCCAGACGGAGAGCTCCACTCCAGCAACACTGCTTCTTAGTGATCTGTGGAAAGAGGACAGACTATGATAGGTCGATGGTCTTACAGCAGTTTGTAGTAGCATAGGTGTGTAAGGTCTAGGATTGTACTTTATAAGAAAGTCTAAATGTTTCCTTGAAGTTTGAAGGTTCCCTTTGTGTATTGTTTGTCAATGAGATTCCATTTCGTGACCTAGGCCAATACAATGCTGACAGGTTGCAAAAGAAAGCAAGTAATGGGCCTATTTGGTTTGTTGAGTGACTAGTTTGCTTAGTTTGCCTTGGTTGTATAACTGTACTAGGGTTTCTCTTAGTAAAACATGGTGGCAGACCTTTGACAGGCAGCATTTTAATTTACCAGACATTTAAGACATTTACCGGACCAATATGCATTGGGTGCGTAACCTGATTAGGGCGTCCACCCACAGTGACAGAAATCCCATTTAGATTATGGTAACTCATCTCAACAGACCATGCAACTCTAGGATGCAATGGTGTGCGTCCTTCTTACAGAATTCCGATGCACAATTTGAAAATAACTGCCACATTTACTTTTCCTCAGCTAACAACAGGAGTAACAAACAGAAAAATCACTAGCCTATGTCAATCTGCTATCCCCCATAGTTGAAAAGTGTACTTATTCTATTGGACAGCTTGTCATTCTGTTTGAAAGAAATAGGTTATTCCAAACAAAATCTGGGACCGTTGTGGGATGATAGATCCCAAATTCATTCAACTAGAAGACCTAGGCTACATCTCAAAAAAATTTAAAAAGTAATGACGCTCATTAGGGTGCATCAAATTTGAATGGGAAATTTTTATTTCAAAATATCAATTTGGCTGGCATTGCATTTTGTTCAAATTAACATAAAAATGACTTTTGCAAAGTTTTGAGGAATTCCATTGAGATTTAGGGGTGCCACCTAACACATGAACTTTGGCGTAATTTCAAAAAATGTGAAATTTTTTGTCTAATTGCCATAAGGTTGACCTGGAAATGTTGAGTACAGTTAACTTTTATACAGTGACATGTTCTATAGGGTTATCAAAGTAAAAGTTGTTTGTTTGCCCTTTGGGCAACTTGGGCATTTCTCAGAATTCAACTTTCAAGATTCTCCATTCATTTGTCCTATAGACAAAATTAATAGAGGTCAATGGGACATGTTCACGTGGCCTTACCCTGAATTTTGTGCAGCAGTGATGGATGTCGGACACACATATAAAGTTTAATTGACTTTATTGTTAAACACAAGGGGCGATACTGACACACTTAAAAGAACAAACCCTCTCTAGTGGCTAACTTCTTCTTCTTCTTCTAACTCACTGGCAACTAACAGGGCCTAATGGAAAGAGCTGACACTAACTAAACTTCAAACTTAATTGCTCAGTCTGTGCCAGAGTCTGCTCCACTGAGCAACATCACCAGGGAGAAAGAGAGAGGAAATTGAACCTGAACTCTGAACCTAGCCAGTGCGTCTCCCCCCAGATATGTCTCCCCACCCGCCACCCAAGAGTAACTGTCCTATTCAGGGATTAGCTTGCGTTTGCAGCG
>QNTS01002971.1:74594-89823 GCA_003317085.1 Hucho hucho
ATGAGCTTGGAGGGCACTATGGTGTTGAATGTTGAGCTGCAGTCAATGAACAACATTCTCACATAGTTGTTACTCTTATCCAGGTGGGAGAGGGCCGTGTGGAGTGCAATTGAGATTGCGTCCTCTGTGAATCTGTTGGGGCGGTGTGTGAATTGGTGTTGGTCTAGGGGACAATAAAGACTGTAAAGTAGTAGGAAAGAAAATGCCAATGAAGACACTTGCCAGCTGATCAGAGCATACTACACAACCTGGTAATCCATCTGGCCCTGTGACTTTGTGAATGTTAACCTGTTTAAAAAGGTCTTACATCGGCTACGGAGAGCGAGATCACACAGTCGTCCGGAGCAGCTGGTGCTCTCATGCATGGTTCATTTTGCACGTCTGGTAGGCTCGCGTCACTGGGCAGCTCACGGCTGGGTTTCCCTTTGTAATCCGTGATAGTTTGCAAGCCCTGCCGCATCCGAGCCGGTGTAGTAGGATTTGATCTTAGTCCTGTATTGACGCTTTGCCTGTTTGATGGCTCGTCGGAGGTCGTAGTGGGATTTCTTAGAAGCGTCCCGGATTAGTGTCCCATTCCTTGAAACAGGCAGCTCTAGCCTTTAGTGAGGATGTTGCCTGTAATCCATGGCTTTTGGTTGGGGTATGTATGTATGTTCATTGTGAGGATGACTTCGTCGATGCACTTATTACGGAAGTCGGTGACTGATGTGGTAAACTCCTCAATGTAATCGGTTGAATCCTGGAACATATTCCAGTCTGTGCTAGCAAAACAGTCCTGTAGATGTTTGTTGTTCGGATACCATGGCAGTAATGGTGCCGAGTACCCAGAGTACCATGTACTGTTATAATCTCCACCCGGCACAGCCAGAAGAGGACTGGCCTCCCCTCAGAGCCTGGTTCCTCTCTAGGTTTCTTCTTAGGTTCCTGCCTTTCTAGAGAGTTTTTCCTAGCCACCGTGCTTCTACATCTGCATTGCTTGCTGTTTGGGGTTTTAGGCTGGGTTTCTGTATAGCACTTTGAGACATCGTCTGATGTAAAAAAAGGGCTTTATAAATACATTTGATTGATTGATGACAATTTCCTTACACTCTTTTTACGATACTTTGATAGCAGGTTAGGATAATTAAAGTAGCAGGTTAGGAGACTAAGGTCATAATAAAGGGTTAGGGAAAACGCATGAAAACAATGTAAACCATATGCCATGGCCGTTTCAGTCACCAGATCTCAACCCAATTGAACACTTCTAGGAGATTCTGGTGCAGAAACTGATAGTGTTTTGCACCACCGTTAACAAAACACCAAATGATGGAATTTTCTTGTGGAAGAATGGTGTCGCAACCCTCCAATAGAGTTCCAGACACCTGTAGAATATATGTCTCTCTCTAATGTCAATACGCCTTGTATACTGTTGTTTAGGATAGTTATCATTGTTTTGGTTTACTATGGAGCCCCTAGTCTCACTCAACATGCCTCAGATACCTCTTTTGTCCCACCTCCCACACATGCGGTGACCTCACCTAGCATAACTAGTGCCTCCAGAGATGCAACCTCTCTTATCGTCACTCAATGCCTGGGTTTCCCTCCACTGTACCAGCAGCCTACCATACCCCGGTCTGTACATTATGCCCTGAATCTATTCTACCACGCCCAGAAGTCTGCTCCTTTTATTCTCTGTCCCCAACAGACTACACGACCAGTTTTGATAGCCTTTAGCCGTACCCTCATCCTACTCCTCCTCTGTTCCTCGGGTGGTGTAGAGGTTAACCCAGGCCCTGTGTGTCCCCAGGCGCTCTCATTTGTTGACTTCTGTAACCGTAAAAGCCTTGGTTTCATGCATGTTAACATCAGAAGCCTCATCCCTAAGTTTGTTTTACTCACTGCTTTAGCACACTCCGCCAACCCTGATGTCCTTGCCGTGTCTGAATCCTGGCTTAGGAAGGCCACCAAAAATTTGGAGATTTCCATCCCCAACTACAACATTTTCCATCAAGATAGAACCGCCAAAGGGGGAGGAGTTGCAATCTACTGCAGAGATAGCCTGCAAAGTTCTGTCAAACTTTCCAGGTCTATGCCCAAACAGTTCGAGCTTCTAATTAAAAAAAATGTCTCTCTCCAGAAATAAGTCTCTCACTGTTGCCGCCTGTTACAGACCCCCCTCAGCTCCCAGCTGAGCCCTGGACACCATATGTGAATTGATTGCCCGCCCATCTATCTTCAGAGTTCGTTCTGTTAGGTGACCTAAACTGGGATATGCTTAACACCTCGGAAGTTCTACAATCTAAGCTAGATGCCGTCAATCTCACACAAATTATCAAGGAACCCACCAGGTAGAACCCTAAATCCATAAACATGGGCACCCTCAGATATTATCCTGAACAATTTGCCCTCCAAATACACCTCTGCTGTTTTCAATCAGGATCTCAGCGATCACTGCCTCATTGCCTGCATCCGCTATGGATCCGCGGTCAAACGACCACCCCTCATCACTGTCAAACGCTCCCTAAAACACTTCTGCGAGCAGGCCTTTCTAATCAACCTGGCCCGGGTATCTTGGAAGGATATTGACCTCATCCCGTCAGTAGAGGATGCCTGGTAGTTCTTTAAAAGTAATTTCCACACCATCTTAAATAAGCATGCCCCTTTCAAAAAATGTAGAACTAAGAACAGATATAGCCCATGGTTCACTCCAGACCTGACTGCCCTCGACCAGCACAAAAACATCCTGTGGCGGACTGCACTAGCATCGAATAGTCCCAGCAATATGCAACTTTTCAGGGAAGTCAGGAACCAATACACGCAGTCAGTTAGGAAAGCAAAGGCAAGCTTTTTCAAACAGAAAAACCACTGCACTGAGGCTAGGAAACTCTGTCACCACCGATAAATCCACGATAATCGCGAATTTCAATAAGAATTTCTCTACGGCTGGCCATGCTTTCCTCCTGGCTACCCCAACCCCGGCCAACAGCTCCGCACCCCCTGCAGCTACTTGCCCTGCAAATTCTTGCCCAAGCCTCCCCAGCTTCTCCTTCACCCAAATCCAGAGAGCAGATGTTCTGAAAGAGCTGCAAAACTTGGACCCGTACAAATCAACTGGGCTAGACAATCTGGACCCTCCCTTTCTAAAATTATCCACCGCCATTGTTGCAACCCCTATTACCAGTCTGTTCAACCTCTCTTTCGTATCGTCTGAGATTCCTAAAGATTGGAAAGCTTCCGCGGTCATCCCCCTCTTCAAAGGGGGCGACAGTCTAGACCCAAACTGTTACAGACCTATATCCATCCTGCCCTGCCTTTCTAAAGTCTTCGAAAGTCAAGTTAACAAAACAGATCACTGACCATTTCGAATCCTACAGTACCTTCTCCGCTGTGCAATCTGGTTTCCGAGCTGGTCACGGGTGCACCTCAGCCACGCTTAAGGTACTAAACGATATCATAACCGCCATCGATAAAAAAGTGCTGTGCAGCCGTCTTCATCGACCTGGCCAAGGCTTTCGACTCTGTCAATCACCACATCCTTATCGGCAGACTCAACAGCCTTGGTTTCTCAAATGACTGCCTCGCCTGGTTCACCAACTACTTCTCAGACAGAGTTCTGTGTGTCAAATCGGAGGGCCTGTTGTCCAGACCTCTGGCAGTCTATGGGTGTACCACAGGGTTCAATTCTCGGGTCGACTCTTCTCTGTATATATCAATGATGTCGCTCTTGCTGCGGGTGATTCCTTGATCCACCTCTACGCAGACGACACCATTCTGTATAAATCTGTCCCTTCTTTGGATACTGTGTTAACAAACCTCCAAACAAGCTTCAATGCCATACAACACTCCTTCCGTGGCCTCAAACTGCTCCTAAACGCTAGTAAAACTAAATTCAACCGATCGCTACCCGCCCGCCCGACTAGCATCACTACTCTGAACGGTTCTGACTTAGAATATGTGGACAACTACAAATACCTAGGTGTCTGGCTAGACTGTAAACTCTCCTTCCAGACTCATATTAAACATCTCCAATCCAAAATAAAATCCAGAATCAGCTTCCTATTTCGCAACAAAGCATCCTTCACTCAAGCTGCCAAACATACCCTCGTAAAACTGACTATCTACCGATCCTCGACTTCGACAATGTCATTTACAAAATAGCCTCTAACACTCTACTCAGCAAACTGGATGCAGTCTATCACAGTGCCATCCGTTTTGTCACCAAAGCCCCATTATACCACTGCGACCTGTATGCTCTCGTTGGCTGGCCCTCGCTACATATTCGTCGCCAGACCCACTGGCTCCAGGTCATCTATAAGTCTTTGCTAGGTAAAGCTCCGCCTTATCTCAGCTCACTGGTCACCATAACAACACCCACCCGTAGCACGTGCTCCAGCAGGTATATCTCACTGGTCATCCACAAAGCAAACACCTCCTTTGGCCGCCTTTTCTTCCAGTTCTCTGCTGCCAATGACTGGAACGAATTGCTAAAACCGCTGAAGTTGGAGACTCATATCTCCCTCACTAACTTTAAGCATCAGCTATCTGAGCAGCTTAGCGATTGCTGCAGCTGTACACAGCCCATCTGTAAATAGCCCATCCAACTACCTACCTCATCCCCATATTGTTTTTATTTACTCTTTTTTGCTCTTCTGCACACCAGTATTTCTACTTGCACATCATCATCTGCACATCTATCACTCCAGTGTTCATTTGCTAACTTGTAATTACTTCGCTACTATGGCCTATTTATTGCCTTACCTCCTTACGCCATTTGCACACACTGTAGATAGACTTTCTTTGTTTCTATTGTGTTATTGACTGTACGCTTGAATATTCCATGTGTAACTCTGTGTTGTTGTATGTGTCGCACTGCTTTGCTTTATCTTGGCCAGGTCGCAGTTGTAAATGAGAACTTGTTCTCAACTGGCCTACCTGTATTATGACATCAGATAGAACTACCTGGTTAAATAAAGGTGTATTATGACATCATATAGAACTACCTGGTTAAATAAAGGTGTATTATGACATCATATAGAACTACCTGGTTAAATAAAGGTGTATTATGACATCATATAGAACTACCTGGTTAAATAAAGGTGTATTATGACATCATATAGAACTACCTGGTTAAATAAAGGTGTATTATGACATCATATAGAACTACCTGGTTAAATAAAGGTNTAGATCTCTATTGACTATACTATAGAGGTAGAGTCACCTGTAGATCTCTATTGACTATACTATAGAGGTAGAGTCACCTGTAGATCTCTATTGACTATACTATAGAGGTAGAGTCACCTGTAGATCTCTATTGACTATACTATAGAGGTAGAGTCACCTGTAGATCTCTATTGACTATACTATAGAGGTAGAATCACCTGAATATCTCTATGGTGCTCCAGAGGTAGAAGACGAAGAAGACCACCGCTTTGTTCTGCATCTCCTCCAGACTACCGAAGATCACAAACAGGATTACGTTCCTACCCACCACCTGGACAGGTCAAAAATCACAGAATCACACTTCATGAAAGGGTTAATTCACCCTAAATACAAAAACACTTGTCCTCGCCCTGAACGCGCCCTGTCCTCGCCCTGAACGCGCCCTGTCCTCGCCCTGAACGCGCCCTGTCCTCGCCCTGAACGCATCCTGTCCTCGCCCTGAACGCATCCTATGGGCAAGGAGAGAATCTATGCTTTGGGTTGGTTTACAAAACCTTTGCCGCTAACTTTAGCTTTGACTAACCAAAAACAACTAGAAGTCAATGTAACCTAAATTAGCATGCGTTTTATTTTAAACCCAATTCATTTTGAAAGTTAGTTTTCTTTGTGTTTGGATTGAACCCTACCTGGATCATAGCTGGGAAGACCCCTGTCTTAACCAGACCCACTAGAGGGTTAATGACCTCTGCTACGGCCATCATCTGACAGAAGTACATCATGTCAGCAATGGTGTGGAACGTGTCATAGAACGAGTCTGACGAGAGAGAGAGACAGAGAGAGAGAGAGAGACAGACAGAGAGAGACAGACAGAGAGAACACAGTGGTGCTAACATGTTAGGCCAAGCACTGAATATCCAAAGTAGCCTGGTTCCATACTGTACGTGCTGAAGTCCAGTGGTTCTCAACCTATTTTAGTTACTCTACCCCAATCACATTTAGCTATGCCCGAAGCACACCTCAAGTACCATTTGATGTGTATTTCACCAGTAGGTCTACGTTGTCATTAGTCTCAAGTATCTGTGTGGATAGGCCAAACACAACAGGGTGACAACCACTGCTGTAGTCAACTCTTAAACTGTTGTGAAGACATACAAACAGAATTTGGCTAAAACACAAAGCAGACTGGACCACCAGGCTATTCAAAGCTATTTGCAAGACAAATTCATCTACAGACTAGAGTCAATGTTCCCTTTCTCATATTCAAATTGACACATCTATGAATAGAGAACCCGTTTAGTTCTTCTAGGGAAGTAGCACGTCGGCTTGGTATAATCTGGCTCACTCAGATCACTTCATAGAAACACAACTGAATAAAAATACGTTGAAACTAGACAGTTTTCAGCTAAAAAAATATAAGAGGAAGAATGATGATGTATGTAAATATTAGTGTTGTATGAGCCATCTATAGTAACTCTCTTACATTATGTTGAAGAACCAGTTCTGAGGTAGCTAGTTCCAACCATAGCTGTTGAGTTTAAAAGGAATGATTCTGATTGTATTCTTTTCCATCCCTGAAACACTGACCACTTACCCTACTTTGGGTCTATGGCCAACGCTGTAGTCAACTCTCAAGGCAACCAAACAACAGCTACTAACACGCTGGACCCTCAGCAGGCTCCGCACCACTGACCTTGTCCCAGGATGAAGAGACGGACGGTCATGTTGACAAAGATCCAGGAGAAGCCCAGGAACTGGACCAGGTTGTACATGAACAGATAGCCCTTCTTCAGACCCAGGTAGGCTGAGAGAACATTGTACAGCTTTCAATAAAAAACAATTAAATAAATACAAAGGAGACTCCAGTCAGTTGGTTTTGTATGTCTATACCAAAACCAAATGATTTGAAATTACATTTCAGATGTTTACATTTTCAAATATCTAGTACTTAAAAAAAAAAGAAGGTAGCTTGTATAAACTAAAAGATGATGCACAGTCAAAACCGGGGTTCCCCAATTGGCGGCCCGCGGGTGGATTTATTTGGCCCCCCAAACTTTTTTTTTCTCTCAGAAAATATGTTTTTTTATTTTTTGCATTTTCATTGTTGGAGATGAAAGTGTGTTAAAACACCAGGAAATCAGCTCCAAGTGATTTTAATTTAGGAAAATCTGTTCCCAAGTATTCCCACGCATAATAGAGAGACACGTGATCGTATACACATTTAAGCAAGGTTTGAAATGATCTGTTTTGGATTCTTGTCGTCAAATTGCAGTCTACAAATGATTTGTACTTATGTTCCGGTACGCCGACCAACTGGCCAAGAAAAAATAATGATCAGCCCGCGGCTGAACCTAGTTGATGATCCCTGGTCTGAACCAACAGCATCTTTAACAAGAAATGTAAATATTCTGACTAGAGATAAGGGCTGCGGTGTTCACAGCTGCACCGCTCGGTACTTACGGTCTTTACGGATTCTTGACTCGATGCTGACCTTGTTTATCTTCTCCTCTTCCTGAAAACAAACAGACAGACCATCAGGTGTAATAAACATCATAACACCCTTAGAAAAAGACTAAATAAATAAAGGCTTATAATTCCTTATGTATTACATCTAAAAGTTATACCAAAACTGACCCTGGTCATTACTACCTTAGCCTGAAGCTCCATCTCCGCGTCCGATTCGTCGAGCCAACGGTCGAAGTCTGGCGCCAGGAAGAGAGGTTTCCTCTCCTGCAGAGTGAGTCTATCCCACCAACGCTGCTCTTGCTTCCTCACGGTCACATTTACCAGGCGCTGGGTCGACCTGTGACTCACCTGGCACACAGACACACAGTGAGTAGGATAAGAATTGTAGACACCACAGGAGATTGGTGGGAGTACGGGTTTGTGGTAATGACTGGAGCGGAATCAGTGGAAATGGTATCAAATACATGGTTTCCAGGTGTTTGATGCCATTCCATTTGCTCCGTTCCAGACATTATTATGAGCAGCCTCCTGTGGAAGACACACTTAATAATAAACAACAGGCAGGGAACAGTAACAAGCTCTAGTACCATAAGAGATGTTTGTCTTTGAGACTGAGAAGAGTGTGAGGTATTATCACTAATGAAAAACTACATTTTGGAATAGAAAAATGTTGAATACCTCAGGTTTTACTGGCTCCAGGAAGTCCAGACTAAACTCATAGTCATGGTCTCCTTTAGCTCCGTGGCCCTGAGCTGTCCGACAAAGGAACATAGGTTTAATACCATGTACTCTGTACAGACTAGAGTTATGTTCATTCTTTCTGTTCCAAAGTCAGAAAAACACCAACCTTTGAATTGCAGGGTGTTGTCTTGCACGCAGATATCAAGATTCTAAAATGGAAAAAGAAAATGTCATGCATCAAAACCTCAAAAAAGCGGAAGACTGTCAGCAGCTACAAGGCTAAATATAGAAACCACTAACATTGGTTGAGATCAAACTAAGTGACTGAATGGCTGATATGGATGTGTATCCTTCACACATAGAGTATCACATAACATATTCGGATGACATTACTGACAGTACTATGTAGCTGGAGGACATGATGCACCTCGAGTGAGGAGCTAGGTTTGCTGAATGGCTAAATTGGATCCAGCGATCACCATGACAATTCCTGAATATTTTATGAAGCATGACATTTGATAGATGCACCACCACTAGCTACTACAACTCAATATTAATTACAGTTTGCTAGCTAGCTTCAGTAGCTGAGTGTGAGCTACTGTCTAGTCTCGTCGAGAACCATACTTCTTGGAATGTGGAATACTGGATCAGGATCTCAGGAAACACACACACACACACATATATTATTATATATAGTAAGTTACTCTGTGTAGTAGTGACATGCTACACCTGTGTTATCCCTCGGTCTAGCTAATAGAACACGTGGTAATGTAGCTAGCTAGATATATGAGCTGCCTATCTAACATGGAAACATGGGCTGGTATCCCTCCCTTCTCAGGACCAGTGGAGCTGATGTCATGTGTGTGTTTTCTTCACGTCGACAACGTGCATTCAATTTACAACGTCCAGCAGCGAGCTTAAACAAATACACGTATTACTGGCCGATCGGGACGTTTACTGTCTATCTAACTAGCTTGTTATCCGGACCATCTATGTGGACGACAGGTCGGTGACCCGGAGAGCATCCGTCACATACCTTAGCGTCACTCAGCTCCACGCGTAGGTAGATGTCTCCGTGCCGCTGTGCCCAATACACGTGTGGTGTGAGGGTCTGCATCGTGCTATCTAAAGATACTGTCGGTGGAATGAATATCCTCGCTGTTATATCACTGAGAAGCAACGATGGAGATCCTCCGCCTCATTCATTCACCACAGCTGGCTAGAGGCGGAAACAGTCATCCCAGGATACTCAGGGGTGCGTTCAGTTCGATTGAACGTTTACGTCGCTTAACGGTTTGTACTGAACGACACGTTTCCCTAAAACGATCTTGAACATACTTTGAGGTACGTTTGCTCCGTCTTGGTGGGTGTTTATTGAAGCAATTTGCTGTAAATGACTGCGGCGCAGAGTTCCTCCGACACAAAAAAACCCACCCAACCACCCCTTCACCCGTTCTTGAACTGGTCGTTCAGAACAGCACCGTTTCCACTGAATTGAACGTTACAGTGCGTTTTTCTGCACCCTACGTGCGCGTTACACCCACAAATCAAAACAAGGAACGTGCTCGTGCACAGTCGGTACAACAACAACAAAAAAGATTTCAAAACATTGATACTATTTAAATGGAAATACATATAATATGGATGCTCTCTGGATATGTATTTTTTTTCAATTCGGGACTACGTGTATGCTGCGGGGGAAACCAACATCCAAGGGCTGCTGCCCTCATGTTCTGCTCTATTGATTATACTGTAGAGGTAGAGTCACCTGACACCAGCCAATTCATGCCATCTGAAATGTTTACATCTGATGTGTGAAAAGGATTGAGTGATATCCACCCTACTGCTAATCATGTTATGTAGTATATACAGTCCATACAATAGAAGTGACTGTTATACAATCAGCCAAGTAATCAGGGGTGGAAAAAGTACTCAATTGTCATACTTAAGTGAAAGTAAAGATACCTTAATAGAAAATGACAAGTAAAAGTGAGTCACCCAGTAAAATACTACTTGAGTAAAAGTATTTGGTTTTAAATGTACTTAAGTATAAAAAGTAAATGGAACTTCTAAAATGTACTTAAGTATCAAAAGTAAAATTATAAACCATTTCAAATTCTGTATATTAAGCAAACCAGAAGGGACAATTTTTTATTTTTTATTGTCGGATAGCCAGGGGCACACTCCAACACTCAAACAATTTACAAACAAAGCATTTGTGTTTAGTGAGTCCGCCAGATCAGAGGAAGTAGGGATGACCAGGGATGTTCTTTTGATGAGTGTGTGAATTGGACCATTTTCCTGTCAAAATGTAACAAGTACTTTTGGGTGTCAGGGAAACTGTATGGAGTAAAAAGTACATTATTTTCTTTAGGAATGTAATGAAGTAAAAGTAGTATAAAATAGTGAATATAAAATTGTGAAGTACAGATACCCCAAAAAACAACTTAAAGTAGTACTTTAATGTATAACAAATTTGTGCTATCGTTCTTTTATTACATCCGTTATTAGACAGTGGCAACGCGGAACACTAATTAAACCCACACATTTACTAGAGGGACATGGTCTTTTGCCTGCTAATGCCTGCAATGCAGTGAAGAAAACAATATGACAACAATAACGTCTAATGTAACTGGCCCCTCTAACAGTACAACTGGCCCCAGCTTGGCCCCCCCAGTTGAAATGGTCTAGAACTGCCACTGCCCTACGGTGAAGCATGGTGGTGGCAGCATCATGCTGTGTGGATGCTTTTCAGCGGCAGGGACTGGGAGACAAGTCAGGATTGAGGAAAAGATGAACAGAGCAAAGTACAGAGAGATCCTTGATGAAAACCTGCTCCAGAGCGCTCGGGACCTCAGACTGGGTCGAAGGTTTACCTTCCAACAGGACAACAACCTTAAGTACACAGCCAAGACAACGCAGGAGTGGCTTCGGGACAAGTCTCTGAATTGTCTTTAAGTGGCCCAGCCAGAGCCCAGACTTCAACCCGATCAAACATCTCTGGAGAGACCTGAAAGTAGCTGTGCAGCGACGCTCCCCATCCAACCTGACAGAGCTTGAGAGGATCTGCAGAGAAAAATGGGAGAAACTCTCCAAATACAGGTGTGCCAAGCTTCTAGTGTCATACCCAAGAAGACTTGAGGCTGTAATTGCTACTAAAGATGCTTCAACAAAGTACTGAGAAAAGGGTCTTAATACTTATGAAAATGTTTTAAAAAAAACAATTTAATACATTTCTGAAATTGTATAAAAACCTGTTTTTGCTTTGTCATTATGGGATATTGTGTATAGATTGAGGGGAGAAAAGCAACTTAATGTTATAAGGCTGTAACGTAACAAAATGTGGAAAAAAGTCAAAAAGGGTATGAATTCACTGTATGTTTATGGCTCTGTGACGTTTGATGTAGGTGGAATGTGAACAGGAACAAGTGTTCAAGCATTTATTCTATTTTGTCTAAAGAAACAAAATCATAACAAAATTCCTTTTGAATGACATTTATTTAAATAGGACATTTGTTTGTAAGAATGGTTATAATACATGAAAGCAACAGTATCTGAACTTCCCATGTCACAGAAAGTATCAGAAACGAGATAAAAATAGTATTTTCAGATGATTCACACTTTGGTGAAGAGAAATCTTTGTTTCCGTCTCGTCAGCCACATCAATGTCAAATGCCAGACTCTTGTCTTTCTCGAGGGCTACAGTGCATTGACAAATGTATTCCAACAAACACTGAGCACAGCACTGTGACGAGTCCAGCCACTTCACAGGGCTAGGAGTTGTCTTGTTTTGGACCTTGTAAGCTCGTATAAAACTGGAAAGTGTTATGAAGGTAAATGGCATTATGTTACCATGTTAGTACAACCCAGGCTGCTTCCCAAATGACAACCTATCTCCTATAGTGCTCTAATCCCCATTGGTCTGTGGTCAGAAGTAGTGCACTATATAGGGAATAGGGTGGCATTTCAGACCAGCAACCAGTGTAAACGCCACTCTCATAGTCTAGCCTAGATACCAAAGCTTTTACAACAGACATCCGCTCTTCTTTATGCCCAGTCCTTTTATTTTTTTTGAAATGCAGCTGTTGGACAAGACTCTTTCCTCGAAGCCCACAAAGCAGTTTGTATAGCTCAACTGGATGGTGCTATAGAAAGCAATACTCCTTTACAGAACACAGATATGGGGGGGGAATGGGGTATGTCTTTTCAGCCAGCTCTGTCACAGCTTCTACTTCTTTAGGGGCCTAGGACTAGGTCATGTTGTCATGCTGACTCAGGTTTAAACAGCACTCTCAGGGAATTACATACCGCCTCCCAGGTTACCAAGGTGCCCTACCGCCTCCCAGGTTACCAAGGTGCCCTACCGCCTCCCAGGTTACCAAGGTGCCCTACCGCCTCCCAGGTTACCAAGGTGCCCTACCGCCTCCCAGGTTACCAAGGTGCCCTACCGCCTCCCAGGTTACCAAGGTGCCCTACCGCCTTCCAGGTTACCAAGGTGCCCTACCGCCTTCCAGGTTACCAAGGTGCCCTACTGCCTCCCAGGTTACCAAGGTGCATACAAAAAAAACACGAGGAAAAGCTCAAGTCTGAAAAAAGAAATACATTTGTTCATTTTCTTTTTTTTNTTAAAAAGCTACTACAGCCCTGTCAGAGTTTTATCATTCGTTCAAACGGTTTCTTTCCTTGTTCTCCTGGGTGAAGCGACACAGCTTCCAAACCCTCACAAAGAATACATTTTCTTTTAAAGCAATAGGGAATTTGTTGTCTTCTACACAGCAACTATATTGAATATTTGAAAAAGAATAAATATTTTTCAACACAAAAAAAAAGACAGAAAAAGAAAGGTCCACACTTGCTGTTCCATGCATATGCGTTATTTACAAATTGAAAAACATTTTTCCTTCTTCTTCTGCACTCCCTATGGTTTTTCCTGCCAACCCACATGGTTGAGCACCTTACAATCAGCAAATCAACATTCAAAAAAACCCTACATGGGATCTAACCACATTTAATATACATGGCTTGAACAGTTGGGACTGTGTTGAACACAAACCCATGTCCCACACAAGGGTACTTAAAAATTAAACGAATAAAATACATCTCACTGGAAAACTGAACAGAGTGGGGGAGGGGGGGGGGTGATGTTACAATAGTGACCATATGAGAGATGCGGGGAGTTCTTTTTTTGTCCTCACAATCCAATCTGCTACAAACAATACTGTTGTACGATTAATGTTTGAAATATTCTACCTTTTTTTTAATATAATTTATTTAAACTTTTCCATTAAACAAAACCCAAGAAAAAAAAATAAAATGCAATATTGGGAAGATCAGCAACAATAGCTGAAAACCAGTGCTGCCCCGTGGCATTGCATCAGCGCTCTAGTCTGTAGAGGGTTTTTTAGTAAAGAGTCTATCCTTAATCCTCTATGTATTCCCACAGGTCCTTCTCATAACCCTCATGCACATGCTGCAGCAGAACCCGCCGCCGACTCTCACAGTATCTGGAGGACAACAAAACAGGAAACAGGAAACAGTGAGGGGGAGAGGAAGGCTCATTTTAAAATCAGCCTGGTGTCATTCTGATATGTGCTGTAGCATAGCCAACTGATCTATATTTGGCTTGGACAACAACGATAAATAGAATGGAACAAGAGGCGATTTCTGATTCAATGAATCGCTGATAAATGACAGCCTCATAGTAGGCATGTTTAGAATGCAGTGCCATTCAAATGTCATATTTACCACCTGACTAGTACAAAAAGACATCCGGTATAATTTCATAAATACACAGATCTATAAAATAATCTATCCTGTTGCAGACTAACCTGTACTTCCTGTTGTAATAGACATCTATATCATGGTATTGAACTCACCTGTACTTCCTGTTGTAATATACATCTACATCATGGTATTGAACTCACCTGTACTTCCTGTTGTAATAGACATCTATATCATGTATTGAGCTCACCTGTACTTCCTGTTGTAATATACATCTATATCATGGTATTGAACTCACCTGTACTTCCTGTTGTAATAGACATCTATATCATGTATTGAGCTCACCTGTACTTCCTGTTGTAATATACATCTATATCATGGTATTGAACTCAGCTGTACTTCCTGTTGTAATATACATCTATATCATGTATTGAGCTCACCTGTACTTGTCCTGTACTTTCTGTTTGATGTCCTGCAGAGAGTCCTGGGAGATGTCCCGCTCCAGATATCCAGACAGAACCTCCGTGGCATTCTCCAAGTCAGCCTGATTGTTCTAAAAGAGGAGCGCTTGGGTTCAGTCACAGCATATACACTGAATGTACAAAACATTAAGGACACCTGCTCTTTCTATGACAGACTGACCACGAGAATGATATGATCCCTTAATGATGTCACTTGTTAAATCCACTTCAAATCAGTGTAGATGAAGGGGAGGAGACTTGTTAAATAATTATTTTTAAGACTGGAGACAATTGAGACATGGATTGTGTATGTGTGCCATTCAGAGGGTGAATGGGCAAGACTAAATATTTAAGTGCCTTTGAACGGGGTATGGTAGTAGGTGCCATGCACACCGGTTTGAGTGTGTCAAGAACTGCAACGCTGCTGGGTTTCGTACAATGAGTGTATAGTATAGCGCCGCTACTTGTCCTGATAGAATTACACAAACAGGAATAACTGTGCTGCCGGTTTTTACCTGGAACACTTCACCTCATGACAACAACTGTGGAAATAAAGTGTTCCTTTAGAGAGGAGACCTTGACTTGTAGGTGTAGAAATACATCATGGCTTACTGTATACAACTGTACCAACAGTTACTGGAGCTGGAACAACTGCAACACTTCAAGCTAAATAGAATACTCCCTCTTTCCTCCCTCCTCTTCCCTCCTCTACCCTCCCTCACCTCAAAGATAACGGACTGGTTGTTCTTCTTGAGGTAGAAGGC